>MCFE01000226.1:0-122520 GCA_002104905.1 Basidiobolus meristosporus CBS 931.73 | reverse complement strand
TGTGGGATAGTTCTGGACTTCCTTACAGGTGGTACCACAGTGTGTTTTAGCATAGAAGTCCTCATGACATCATTGGTCCAGAATATACAACTATTTGAGAGTGATATAATGAAAATTGGCAACCACTAAGATCAATCATGACATTTGGATCAGAGTTGACCAAATTTGATCAAATAAGACTGCATTTGAAAGTTAGTTTCATCAGTACTTTGGTATAAGACTTCAATATATGCAGCTTTTTGAGCTGCAGAGCTTGGCAATGACTTGATCAATCACAATTCTTCTGATCTGATACAGAGAACCAAATGTCTCCAAGAGTTTTCTCCCACTGTACTAAGTGATATATATATAACAAGTATACAGTACTATGTTATCTTCTGAATGGCTTATGGTTGAATACTCCAATTAGGCTTGCAATCATTTGCTTCACTCTTTCTGGCTGGCTGTAGAATCTTCTTGAGTTGATTTTGCTAAACTTGTCTAATACTTTCTCCTACTGTTTTGAGACTTAACCAGAGAGATAGTATGTCTGACAGCTCCACCTTTAGCTCCTGATACACTGGTTTCAGTATCAAAACACTTGATACAAGTATAGCATTCTTCCATTGGATTGTGTAGCACATATCTGTACTCCGTGTGGATATATATGTATTATTTATCATGAGAATCCTTACAGTTCAAGGAACTTGTTTCTGAGATCTTCTTCCTTTAATAGGTAGTCCAAATTGGCAGTTAACAGCTCTAGTACTTGCATTCTCAGCCTTATTTTGACTGGCAACAGACTTGGTAAAATTTTCCTTGGGTAATCATTCAATAATGATCCATATTTTTTTTTGACAATTCAGGATAATACCGCATCTGAAAGCTTGACTAACAGTCAATTGAGGTCACATACGTGGTAAAATCTGTAATTCCACCTAAGTATTACCTAGCCTAGTCATTTAAATCATTACCTTCATATCCTAGAGAATACTGACCAAATTCCTTGTTGGGATTTACTTAGAATATTTTCACAGAATACCAGATACCCAGAACATGAAATTCTCAAAGTTGTCCAAGCAGCCCCAAACTTTGCACACATGTTCTTGGGATCATCCGCAACCTATTCTATGTGTTTCCTATGCCAAGACCATGTAAAAGTATAAGTACTACTTTACATTCAATAGATCATTAAGTCAAAACCACATAATCTACTTGTCATCCCAATCACTTCCAATATCTCCAAGACTCTTATAACAGGCTATGAGCCCCAAGCTGTCACTCTCTGCAACATCTACTACTGTTATTACTGGGATTTTCCCCTCTGCTGAAAAGTTGGATGGATCTAGCTGCCAAGTGTGGAACGTGAAGTTAAAGATGCTGCTACAAGAGAGGGACCTTTGGGATATTGTCATGGGAGAAAAATGCCCTCCTAAAAATGTGGGAGAGGAAGCCTTAAAGTACCAGAAGAAAGAACGAAGTGCCTTCAACTGCATTTGCCTTAATATTAAGGACAAATTGCTAATTCAATGATCAAGAGCAAAAACAGCAAAGAATGCCTGGAAGGCATTAGAAGACACCTACCAGTCATGTTCAGCTGCTAAGAAAAAATATCTGAGACAAAAACTCTTTACTACAAAGATGCTGCCAGGTGAAGAAATGAAAAATCTAATTAACAGAATTACCCTGCTTGTAGATGAGATGGAATCTGTGGGTGTACCAACAACTGATGAGGATGTAATAGTTACCATTCTGAATAGCCTGACAGACAGGTTTCAGGGCCTTGTATCAGCCCTAGAGTCCAGAACTGAAGACTTGACCTTAAATTACATATATGGAAGGCTCCTGAATGAAGAATTAAGAAAATCAAGTGCCAATAAGAAGGAAGAAGAAAATGCTTGAATAAGCAATGATAACCAACAAAGGAGGTACCCAAGACCTTACAAAGGCAATAGCAACCTGTTTTGCAACTACTGCAAAAGGAAAGGATACACTTCAGACTGGTGCTTTAAAAAGACAGATAGTCAGCAGAAAATGCCTGAATATAGAAATGCTGCAACAACTGAAGATACACTATTCATATTGGCACTAAATATGAGCACAAACAAGAGCTCTCATACATGGTATATTGACTCTGGAGCATCTCAACACTTTACACACCAAAAAGAACTTTTTTCCTAATATCAAGAAATTCCATTTAAGAAGGTTTTCATAGGTGACAATAGAACACTTGATGCAGTGGGAGAAGGAGCTATCCAAGTAAGCCTTTGAAGCAGTGAAGGAAGCCATACACTGACCTTTGAAGAAGTACTTTATGTACCAGAAATAGCCAAGAACCTACTATCTGTAAGCAAGGTCACAGCCAAAGGACTCAGTTTCAGCTTTGACAATTCTGGATGCAAGATCACTGATCAAAATGGTGCCCATATTGCTTTGGGTATCAGAGATCAGAGTCTATACAAGTTGACTTTTATTCCATCATATCTGGAGGCCACTATAAGTAACTTAAATGAAGAAACACCAATTCTTTGGCACAGTAGATTTGGGCACATCAATTTTGATCATTTGCACAAGATGATGAAAGATCAGCTAATTTCTACACTTGGCCATAGAGTGTGGAATATAGATCTTCATGCAAAGCAGCCCCTGTGTTTCACCCATTGTGCTGGAGAAAATCCATTTTTTCCCTATTTTTGCAATCAATGTAGTGCATGATGTGTAAGAGCATAGAAGGACTGAAGACATGTATCTAGTACTGAATACCCATGGCCCTCTGAATCTAGCTCCCATGGCTTGTAACATGTAACAAATATGCATGGCACTATCTTAGTCCACAGGCACTCTCAGGCACTGTATTTAAATATTATCCCTAAAGTAAAACCTGTACAATGTACTTATAGTGCCAGATAGTTCCAGTAGACCAAGATAGTGCCATGCATTTTTGAGACATGTTACATGCCACAGGAGCTAGATTCAGAGTACCATGGGTATTGAGTACCATATGCATGTCTTCAGTCCTTTTGTCCTCATACAGGTCATACACAATATTCATCCCAAAAAAAAGGTCAAAAATTAGATTTTCTGCTGCACAATGGGTGAAACACAGGTGCTGCTTTGCATGAAGATCTATATTCCACACTCTGTGGCCAAGTGTAGATCTCCTATGAAATATTATTGAGATGATCCCATCAAAAGGATGTCATAAAGTTAAAGTCCCATAACTAAGAGGTACTGATCTTGTCAGGAAACTGTCCAGTGACTATTGAAAAATAATTGCACCCCAGATTTCACAAAAAACTTGCATATTATTATATGCATTGGAAATACCCCAGCCATCAGCAAGATAGCAGGCTTTTCTGGGCACAATGGAAGGTTTTGCTGTCAAATGTGTGAGATCCAGGGGATTTACTCCATAACTCACACACATTATTATTACCCAAAATACCAGCACTAAGAACATCATCTTTCCAAAGAGAAAATGTACAGAAGTTAGCATGCAATTGCAGCAAGGTTGGCAAGCTATAAGCCATTGGTTGGACTATGGAATCAATTGGAAACTGGTGATATTTAAGATAGAGGGTATCTGTTGAAGCAAAAGCTTTCCACTGGGAGCAATGCATTTGCTTTTCAACAATATCCCTATACTGATGACCAAGTTGTACACTGGGCATTCCAAACTAAATGAGCCCTATGAAATACTAGAGAAATTTGAAAGAATTGGCAAGATATTACAGAGTATCTGTTACCCTAAGTATCTCTCCTGGGCTCCAATTAATATTCATACACATATGCAACAATACATATGCAAAGACTGGATGAACTGGATATGTATTTATTCAGCTGGTGTTCTTAAGTCATTCCTACCAAGAGTACATTGGAAGTGTTGGGAGTCATATGTGGACATTGTAGGAATATTCCTCCAGAAGCGGATCACCAATGCAAACTTGACACATCTACAGCTGTTGTACAAGGAGTTTGTGACAGGATTTGAGCAGCTATACTACAAACATAAAGCTGAATGTGTAGATCTCTGCCACTGCTGTATCCATTCTCTACTCCATCTTGCACAGTGTGTGGAGAATATTGGACCTTACTTCACCTTTTGGGGGCTTCCTATGGAGCGGATGTGTAGGGAGATAGGAAGACAAGTCAAGTTGCAGATACTACCATATCCCAATCTCATCAAGAATATGACCTTTAAGTCTGTCATGGATGTGATGAGTTGGCACATGGAGAACAGCCCAGAAGAGTGGGAAAGTAATGAGGACAGATGTGCACATGGAGACACCTATGCCTATGGCTTTCAGAAGCTAAGCCACTGCGGTGGTGTATTGGTCCAAGGGACAGATATGTCCAACACTTCTCAAGTGTTTTGTGTGTGGGGTGTTCACTGGGTGCAATAACCTCTGGCAAAAGCTTGCTAGGAATACTTGGGTTCTGTCTCTAATCTAATGTGAAGGGGAATAAAGCCACAAGCTTTTCAAGGGAAAACTATTGAGCTACAATCCCCAACTTAGTTGGCATCTTAACAAAAGTATGTGCTGGGCTCAGTGTCCTTTGAGATGACAATGTACTAAAGCTTCCAAAGTCAAAACAACTGTAAACTCCACCAGCAGGGACTTGATAAGAATGCAGCTGTGGTCAATAATTACAAAGACAGAAAAGTATCTTTGCCTGTACAAGAACAAACTTGGGAAAGAATCAAATATAATAAAAGATACCTACTCTGAGTATTCCTCACAAGTAGTGCCTCCAAGGTCAGTTGGCTGTCAGCACAGTTTCCTGGGAGTGTCCTGTGGTCTGGGGTTGGAAGTTCAGGTAGCAGCAGGTAGCAGTGATCACACTAATCAACAAGTTGGTATATTGATAAAAGGGATGATGATTTATTGTTGAGGGATAGCCTCCCTTATATACTTTTCTCACTGGCTAAGTGATTACTAATCATGGTGTTCCAGAAGGTTCTGGATATCTAAAGAAATCTTAATGACATCAGAATGACCCAAGAATGTTCCAAGGAGGTGCCAGAAGGTTCTAAGAGGCACAGCACATCCAACCAATCAGGAATCAGTATTCTGAAACCTGTGTAACATAGGGATACCATATATGGTATGGAAATGTAAGGGATGGTGACACAGGTTGATCATGTGTTACAGGTACTGGCGCGGGTACTTGCCTAATATAGAAGTATTTATAGCTAGTAATCTTACATAAAGTGAGAGGTAACTTATGCAATAAGGTAAGCAGGTGTGAAAGTCAACCAGCTTATGGGATAGTACTGATTGGGTGAGACAAATGGGATAAAACTGAAATAAGTGTAGTAGAGATATAGGGAAGAAGAAAATAGGGGAATGAGCACATCTGTTGGTGGGTATCACTGTCACCCCACTACACCGCCCCAATGTGTGGGTAATCAGTTAAGTAATGCCAAGTTGCGTTGGGTGGAACAAGCAACTAATTTTTATTAGGAAAACTCTACCAGGATATGCCAGATTTCTCATGGTCACAAGCCAACCTCTACACCACTCAATACAGAATTCACACAAACAAAAGCCAGCGCACACCTATCAGGGGGACCAGAGTCTGGCAGGGAGAAGGAATACATTGGTTAAATACCAAATAGTTCTTTGCAGATATTCAGGAGGTATTAATGGCAGAAGTGGTGACAACCAAGTATATGCTTGCAAGATGTATATATTACCAGCAGTATAAGGTATATTGCAACTCTGCAGGTATCACACAAAAAAGCCGTAAAGTTGAGGTGATAGTAGTAGGTCAATTGCAGCAGGTGTGCACATTTGTAGAGGTTAGTAAGCAGGAGGCCATAGTTTATTTTGATTTGAAGTATATGTGGAATACCCAAGGTAGTGGTAGGTAAGCAAACAAAGAGGGGTGATTCTACAGCGGAATATATGAATTGCACAAGGGGAGGTAGAAAAAGGAAATACCATTTGGTAAATTGGTACGGTAGCATTATACATTGGTACAGTAGCATTATACAGAACCTGCTGTAGGCCATCATACTGCCAACATAATGCCATCAGAGTCTTGCTGTGACACTTTCAAAATACCGTCAAATATCTTGCCATATAAGGCAATTGAATGTCCTGGCAGGTTGGATCCACTTAAAATAGTTGTAGAGCGCTAAAAGACCGCAACAATACCATGCAATTATAATCACAGCACTAATTAAGTCTTGTCAAGTTTGATCCCTTTATTTGGTGGTAAAATTTGCAAAATATTGTCATGATCCCATCATAAGATTGTAAGCAGGGTCACTAATTCCAAGCTGCTGGTATTATGACAATCTCTAAGCAGGATCCTGATAGCTGATCTGGATTGGATCTACCTGTGGGACCAAATTATCTTTCATAGAGATCCAGTTGGCCTCCCTGGCACACTGATGCATCATTTGGCACTCATGGCTCAATGTGGCACTATCCAATGGATCAAGTCTACTCTATGGGGTTAAGTGAGCCCTGTAATCCACCTGCTTATGGATGATATGATGTTATACCTAGAGAAGTGGCATGTTTCCAGTAATACCTGTAGTGGAGGCTTTGAGGATTCACTACTACTTCTTACCAAAATCAATCCAGGATGTAATTTACCATGTACATGGTGCAAATAGATAACTGTCATGTGGCTGACAACCTATGACCCAGAGACTGTCCTGATACCAGCATGTGTTAACAGTTACATGGTATTCACATCAGAAAATGTCACTATCAAAAGGTATCCAACTTGTTGAGAATACACCACCATTGGGGGAAAACATCATTCACACTCTAGATATATCCAGCAATACCCCAGCTAAAGAAGCCTTTGCAATCAGACAAATATTGTTAAGCTATAAAGTACTGCATTCAATATCAATCAAGCACAACCATATCTAATATTTTGATGGCAAAAATTATAAACAGCAAAGAAGTGAGAGCTACTTTGAGGCTACGTGTGACCATGCCTTTGCCTTGGCCCTTGATGGATTCTTATTAAACAAGTACTCTACAAGCAAATCCTGCTGGCCACTGATTCTCATAAACCTGAATCTGCCACCTATCTTATGGTATCATAGCATAAATCTGATGGTAGTCTCACTGGTGTCTGGGCTTAAATCACCATCCAACCTGGATAGCTACCTGCACCCATTGCTGCATGAATTTTGTCTGCTTTCCAGCAGGATAACAGTAAATGGCCATCATATCAAAGCTCATATTATTAACTGCTCCAGAGAAACCTTAGCCATCTGCAGATAGCTGGCTTTTCTGGGCACAATGAACATTTTGCTGTCAAATGTGTGATATCCAGGGGACTTACTCCATAGCTCACACCCATTAGACTTGTTCTGTTGGATAGTGCCACATTGAGGCATGAGTGCCAAATGATGCCATAGTGTGCCAGAGAGGACAGGTGAACCTATACTTGCCCACAGAGTGTGAAACATAGTTCTGCATCTTTGTGCAAATCAGCCCCTGTGTTTCACCCATTGTGTTGGAGAAAATCCATTTTTTGACCTTTTTTTTAGGTCAATGTAGTGCAAGATGTGTAAGAACACAAAAGGATTGAAGACATGCATCAGGTACTCCATTCCCATGACGCTCTGAATCTAGCTCCTGTGGCTAGTAGCATGTCACAAAAATGCATGGCACTATTTTGATCCACTGGTACTATCTGGCACTATAAGTGCTTTGAATAGATCTTACTTTAGGGCTAATGATTAAATATAGTGCCAGATAGTACCAGTGGACCAAGATAGTGCCATGCATTTTTGTGACATGTTACAAGCCACAGGAGTTAGATTCAGAGTGCCATGGATATTGAGTACCAGTTGCATGTCTTTAGTTCTTCTGTGCTCTTACACATTGTGCACAACAATGATCCACAAAAAAATGTCAAAAAATGGATTTTCTGCTGCATCATAGGTGAAACACAGGGGCTGCTTTGCATAAAAATGTAGAGCTATGTTTCACACTCTGTGGCCAGGTATAGGTTCACTTGACCTCTCTGGCACACTTGGCATCATTTGGCACTATCCAACAGAACAAGTCTATAATTATTTCTCAAACACCAACACTAAGAACACCATCTTCCAAAAGAGAGAACATACAGAAGTCAGCATGCAATTGCTGTAAACTTGGCAAGCTATAAGTCATTGGTCAGAGTATGGAATTAATTGGAAACTGGTGATACTTAAGAGAGAGAGTACCTGTTGGAGCAAAAGCTTTACACTGGGAGCAATACATTTGCTTTTCAAAATTATCCCTATACTGATGGCAAAGTTGTACATGGGGCATTTGAAGCTAAATCAGTCCTTCAAGGTACCAGAGAAATTTGAGAGAATTGGCAAGATATTACAGGGTATCCACTATCCTAAGCACTTCTCATAGGTTTCAATCATTACTCATATGTATATGCAACAATACAAATGAACAGACTGGATGAACTGGATATGTATTTATTTAAGTGGCATTAAGAAGCCATTTCTACCAAGTGTACATTGGAGGTATTGGGTGTCATATGTGGGCATTGTAGGAATATGTATCCAGAAGTGTATCACAAATGCCAACTTGATACATCCACAGCTGTTGTGCAAGGAGTTTGTGACAGGATTTGAGCAGCTACACTACAAGCATAAAGCTGAATGCTTGGCTCTCTGCCATTACTGTACCCATTCTCTGCTCCATCTTGCTTGGTGTGTAAAGAATATTAGACCTTGCTTCACCTTTGGGAGTTTCCTATAGAGCAGATGTATGGGGAGATAGGAAGCCAAGTCAAGTTGCCTGTACCACCATGCCCCAATCTCATCAAGAATATTAGCTTCAAGTCCAATATGGATGTGGTGAATTGGCACATTGAGGACAGGCAGGAAGAGTTGGAAAGTACTGAAGACAGATGTGCGCATGGAGACACCTATATTGATGGCATTAAGAGGCCCAGCAGCCCCAATATGTGGGTAATCAGTTAAGTAATGCCAAGTTGGGTTGGGTGCAACAAGCAACTAATTTTTGTTAGGAAAACACTATCAAAGTATGACAGGTTTCTCTTGGTAAAATGCCAGTTTCTACACTACTTAATGCAAAAATCACACAGACAGAGCCAGAGCACACCTATAAGGGGAACTAAAATCCAGCAGGGAGAAGGAGTATAATGGATTAACACCAAAAAGCTCTTTGCAGATATTAAGGAAGTATTCCTGGCAGAAGTGATGGCAATCAAGCATATGTTTGCAAGATGTATTTGTTACCAGCAGTACAAGGTATATGGCAGCTTTGCAAGTATCACACTAAAAAGCTATAAGGTTAAGGTGACAGAAGTATATCAATTGTGGCAGATGTGTGTGTTTGCAGAGGTTAGTAATCAGGAGGCCATAGTTACATTTGATTTGAAGTATATGTGGAATACCAAAGGTAGTGGTGGGTAAGTCAATAAAGAGGGGTGATTCTACAGTGGAATATATAGATTGCGCAAGGAGAGGTACAAAAGGAAATACCATTTGGTAAATTAGTACAGGTGCATTATACAGAACTTGCTGTAGGCCACCATACTACTGGTATAATGCCTTCAGAGGCTTGCAATGAGGCCATCAGAATTCTATTTAGTTTCTTACCACTTAGGACAATTGAATCTACTGGCTTGTGAGATACACTCAAGATACTTGTAGAGTGTATAAAGACTGCAACAATGCCATGCAACTCTTGTTCAAACACCAATCAAAACCGTCAAGTCTTTAACTTTATTTGGCAGTAAAATTAGTTAAACACTGCTGTGATCCTACCACAAGATTGTTTACAGGGTCATTAATTCCAAGCTGCTGATATTATAATGATCTCATAACAGAGTCCTCACAGACAATCTGGATCAGAATCACCCATGGGACTAAATTATTTTTCATAGGGCATATACCTTATGCCTGCTGGACTCTGGTCCCCCTTATAGGTACACTCTGGTTCTTGTTAGTATGAATTCTGTATTGAATGGTGTAGAAATTAGCTTGTACCCAACAGAAACTTGGTATACTTTGGTAAAGCTGTCCTGATTAGAGTTATTTACTTATAGCATATAATTCAACTTTGGATTACTTGACTATACCCACATGTTGGGGCTGCTAGGCCTCTTAATGCTAAGGACATAGGTGTCTCTATGTGTACATATGTGTCCAGTGTTTTCCAACTCTTCCTGGCTGACCTCCATGTGCCAACTCATCACATCCATGATGGACTTGAAGGTCATATTCTTGATGAGATTGGGATATGGTAGTTCTTGCAACTTGACTTGTCTTCCTATCTCCCCAGACATCCACCCCATAGGAGACTCTCAAAAGGTGAAGCAAGTTTCAATATTCTCTACACGCCAAGCAAGATGGTGTAGAGAATGGATGCAGTAGTGGCAGCAATCTACAAGTGCAGCTTTATACTAATGGTGCAGTTGCTCAAATCCTGAAGCACACTCCTTGCATAAAAGTTGTAGATGCATCAAGTTGGTGTTGGTGATCTGCTTCTGGATGGATATTTCTACAATCTCAGCATACAAACTCCAGTACTTGCAAAGTACCCTGAATAAAATTGGCTTCATAAGACCACTTGAATCAAAACAAACCCAGTTAATCTAGTCTGTGCATTTGTATTATTGCATATGAGTATGAATATTACTTGGAGCCTGTGAGTAATACTTTAGGCATTGGATGTGTTGTGTAGTATTATGATTAGTTTGGGGGCTTGTTCTACAATGCAGAAGCTAATGAACAATATACAACAACTTCCAGTATGCTAATACTGAAATAGTTTATTGGGACTTTGATATACCAATAGAAGATATAACTTTCACTAATATCCTCATTCTTAGGCTCAAAATATACTAAAGGCAGTGATTCTCACTTCAACAGCAATGTTGTGACCTTCTGTCAACTATGGGCTTATTTACTTTTATTGGAAATTTTCCTTATTTGGGAGTCACTTTCCTTTCTGAGAAAACAGACTTGTTCTGTTGGATAGTGCCACATAGTGCTAGCCTGTTTATAGTGCTGGATCAATCTGGCACTATCTGGCACTAGAATTTCTATCATAATGCCAGTGGTAGGATATAGTTACTGGTAATTTTACACAATCTTACTTATGTTGCTCAGAGTAGTGCTTTCCTTGCTTTATTTACTCCTCATAATGCTCCAGACACATTTCTCTCAGTGGATGACTTTTTGTATGAATATACTGTGCATTGATAAGTATCTTTACTATTTTGCCTATTCTGCTGTTTCCTCCTATATATGCCTTTGCTCCATATTTACCTGCCAATATGCCAAATCTCTTCAGATATTCAAGTGTATGCTCCGCCCTCTCTCTGAAGTGATTAAATATCTCATTTTAGAGCTTCTGCTTCCTGCTAAACACACCATTACTTGGTTTCCTATAAGCTGTAATACATCCTAATCTCTGACAATCCACTCCTACATAAGCTAAGTCTGCCATACATTTCTTCCATCTACTGAATTCTGGATGATTCTCTACCCAGAGTGCTTTGTCATGCCTACATCCAGCAATGGCCCACTAAACCAGATGATGTTACCTTCAATGTCAGACAGTGCTTGAAACTTCACACAGTGTGCCTTGTACTTGCCAGAATAAAAGTGCTTCTGCCCTCTAGAAGGTATGTTAATCCTGACTGAGAAGGTATCCAAAATACTCCTTATATGGAACCTGTTACTGAGCAATCTGGGATATGGAAGTCTATTGAAGCTTCTGAACCTAGTACTCCAAGTATGCTCTAAGTCATTCATTCCCTCTGCAAGGTGGTACTCCAATGTTGTCAGCTGGGAATGAAGGCTTCTTAGGCTTTTGTTGCCATGAATGGTGGGATGAAACCTTGTGCAGCAATAGCTCTTACAATAGCAGAGAAGTTTGACAAGGGACCTCCTTGAGCAGATTGGGGTAGATGGACCACAGTACTTGGTAAAGACTGCCTCTAGTGTGTCAAAAGGAAATCCAGTGGTAGTGATGGGATTGATGAGAAAAGTCCATTCCAATGAGAAGGTCATATTAAAATTGGTCAAAGATCAGGCTGAGGTGTTTTGAATTGATTTGGAGCAATCAACTTTATTTATCTGATTTTCCATGCATTGTGATTAAATCTCCATCAATTGCCATGTATCCCATCATTATGTTGCAAAAATCATCCTCAAACAATAACTGGGTACTTTTATTGATGTTTTACTCACAAGTCTATAACCAAAGAGGAAATCTGCAATTGATGTGATCCAATTCATGTCAATGCAATCCAAGATGCATCATGCATAGTATATGGAAAATTCAACAATCAAGTTGGTTTTCATAAATATTTCATATTAGACCAGGTTGATACTGATACACTACTGCATAAGTATCCAAATCTGTCACTATGGTCCCTATACCAAGTCTCAGCTCATCTTTAGTACAACCTAAATAAAACCCATCCCCCAGCATACAAGTGCGGTCTGGACTGCAAAAGTCAATGTTGAATCCGTCAGAGTTCTTGCCAAGTGATTTCAGTATGGCCCAAGTGTCTATGATGAGCCTTCATACAGATATTAGGCTCATCCAGGCAACAGCTCCAAAGTATCAGACAGAGGGTAAGTGAATACCTTGAGGAATCAGAAGGTGAGCTTCAAAAGGAAAATACAGACCACAAGTTAGATTGTCTAGATTACGCCAGCACACCTTGCTGGATTCCTTACCATCCCTTGCAACTTCAGCATGCTGGCGCACAACAGTCCAAACTACGTTAACACCCTTCACAAGAGCACCCCACATTGAGTCAATGTGTATTGGGTCAACATGCGCGCTTCAGAGCAAAACCACCAGAACTCACCAAACTGCTCAAAAAGACATAAGTCCATTGGAGCAGGCCAAGTTGTGTCAACAAGCTGTATCACATCAAACTCAGCTAAGGGCCATGCCAGTGCATCAAGTTGTGTCTGCAGATGCCATTACACCTTACCATCAGCAAGTTTCTTCTAGTGAGCTGACTGATAATGAAGCACATGAAGTGCCTCCACCACTAGAGCCTTTGGCAGGTAAAAGAACATGTCAGCATGTAGCACTGCAGGCCAGATGAGTTGCATCATCCGGAGCTATTCAGCACAGCCAAGCTGCAGCATTGCATTCATCAACTAGAAGGCAAAATACTGACTACAAATACATAACTAGCCAAGATGATAGTCAACAAGAAAGCAGTTTAGGTGTGCAAAGTGAATCACTACCAAATGCTTCAGTAGTAATCCCTGTGAGAAAAAATCCTAGGAGAAGATGATGCAATTGCATTGAATTGCTATTATTTGTAATGATCCAAACAACACATTTTTTTTGTGATCCACATCAAGTATTGCAAATCAGTGATCACTAAATTTTTGATATAAGCAATATCAAGGTTGTCACACATTTGAGGCAGCACCCCTATAAAAAAACACCCTACATATTTATACTTCATCTGTGGCACCAGTGCAGCCATGTGATCTGATTTGCACCTATACAATTGGTTGCATGCTAGCTATGATGCCTTTTCCAATCACTAGGATTCGGAACTTGCTTGGTTAATGGGCAAAATGGGGTATTTGATGGCAAATCAGGTAGCTTGTTTACTGGCCAAAGAGCTAATTAGGGGCTGACAGCTGCAGTATACTTTTGGACAAATTAACCGCTGAGATACTATCCAATTGGATTGATGGTAACCAAAATGGTAAGTATTGATGTAGTTTATAGTGTGATATGCATTTTTTTCCACTTACATTAAAGAAACATATCCAAATACCGGATTTTACCTATCATAATAGCAGTATCCAATTGCGCACGTGATGCAAGCTTTACAAGTGGGCACAATCATTTGTGCCAACCTCATTGTGTCAGATTGTGCCATAATATGCAAGATTGTCCCACATGGTGCAAAATTGTCCAAGAGCAATCCTGCCTACTGGTAGCTAAAATATTGCACCCAATTGTTCATAGAGACCACAGATTGCGCCACGCACCCTGGCATTGTAAAATGGAACAAGTATAATATTTCCTAATATGAAAATTCCAAACTCCCCTTTTAACTAAAGGTGTATTATTGAAGTCTCTAAAGGGGCTTTTAAACCTAAAAGGGTGTCTAAAGGGGTGTCTTTAGAATAAAGGGTTTTCTTAGAGGGGATTTTTCTGACAGAAAAGTAGTAGCTCTCTTGTAGAGCTTAGATTGGATTCTTGTGAGCTTTGAAGTCTCTTTACTGATGTATTACCTATCATAGTCAGATTAATTAACGGTGTAAGTGATGCAGGGGGAGTCTTATAACCTTTGAACTTGTAATTGTAGTGTGGAGATTCTGGAAAGAGAGGGTCTCCTTCATTTTTCAGCTGGGGAAGTCATATAAATGACAAATTCTGAAGGATCAAAGTTTTTGGGCAATTGCGCAAGCAATACATTTGATTCAATGCTCAGACTCTGCAGTGGGATAGATCAGACATAGGTGCAGCACCTGTGAAAATTTCACATGGGTTGGTTGGCTGGCTCAAATGCTACATGCAATCAAAGTCACCATAGTAATCCTAGCAATAGATGACCAGTGTATATAATAATTGGACTCTTTTGGTCATAACTACTTAAGTACAGCGTCAAATGAGCTGTAATTTGAAACATGTGTTGGCTACTGCGTGTTCTGTATGACATAATATTCCTGGGTGGATTGCATGTCAGGGTCTGGAGCATTTGTCACTCAAAGTTGTATATTCTTGATCTTTCACCTGTGTGTAACAATAGCAAAAAGCAAAATAAAGAAATGAGTGCAATATTGGTTTTGAGATATTAGACTTGTTCCGTTGGATAGTGCCACATTGAGCCATAAGTGCCAAATGATGCCATAGTGTGCCAGTGAGGCCAAGTGAGCCTACAATTGGCACAGAGTGTGAAATATAGATCTGCATCTTCATGCAAAGCATCCCTGTGTTTCACCTATGATGCAGGATAAAATTCATTTTTGACGTTTTTTGTGGATCAATATTGTGCAGGATGTGCAAGAGCACTAAAGGATTGAAGATATACATCTGGTACTCAATACGCATGGCACTCTGAATCTAGCTCCTGTGGCTTGTAACACGTCACAAAAATGCATGGCACTATCTTGGTCCACTGGTACACTCTGTTACTATATTTAAATATTAGCCCTAAAGTAGGATCAATACAAAGCACTTATAGTGCCAGATAGTACCAGTGGACCAAGATAGTGCCATGCATTTTTGTGACACGTTACAAGCCACAGGAGCTAGATTCAGAGTGCCATGGGCATTAAGTACTAGATGCATATCTTCAGTTCTTTAGTGCTCTTGCACATCCTGTTCAACATTGAATTAAAAAAAAAGGTCAAAAAATGTATTTTCTCCATCACAATGAGTGAGACACAGGGGCTGCTTTGCATGAAGATGCAGATCTATGTTTCACACTCTGTGGCCAAGTGTAGGCTCACTTGGCCTCCCTAGCACGCTATGGCATCATTTGGCACTCATGGCTCAATGTGGCACTATCCAATGGAACAAGTCTATTGTAGTAATGGAATACTTTCCATTACCACAGATATTCCATAATAGCTAGCCAATTCTTTCATATTTCTTAGGTTTTTCAAAGGGCTCATGTACAACTTGGTCATTAGAATAGGGATATATTGCAGAGCACATGCATTGCTCCCATTTGAAAGCTTTTGCTTCAACAGATTTCCTATATCTTTAGTATCTCTTGCTTTTGATTAATTTAATGTTCTGGCCAATGGCATATAGCTTGCCAGCATTGCTGCAATAGCATGCTGACTTCTGTGTTTTACATCTGTGGGAAGATGATGTTCACTGTGTTGATGTTTGGATAATAATAATATGTGTGAGCTCATTGCACATTGTGATATTGCCAGGCTCATTCAGGGTTCTGTTGTGAGGGGAGATAGACTCACAGTCCATCAGTAAGCCTTCTTCTTCAGAGTTATCACTCTGCAATCTATATTCAGAAGGCAGTGGTGAGCCTAAAGGCATCACAATTTACCCAAATCGGTTGCACAAAGTGACAAGTACAGCCAGGTGCTGCAATGAAAGTATCAACTGGATGGCAAGATACTGTTGGTACAGTAGTGAGTGATGAATGGTCAAATATGCCATGTGTGGCAAAACACTGGTTATGACCCTTGAGATACTTCCTCTACTGTCTGCATGCTACATGGCTTGGAGGCTTATTACAATAGCCACATTGCTGTTTTTCCCTTCCCCAAGAGAAATAATTGGGATGATCCTGTCAGAAGGCCATCACAAATTATAGTCCTATGACTAAGAGGTATTGATTATGTCAGAACACTAGCAGAGACTGTTAAGTTATAATTGCACCCCAGATTTCACAATATATTTGATCGAAATTTTTCGCCAGAACAACACAAAAGTGGCTTTGAACTGGTTCTATGCCAATTCTCTCACTTTCTTGTCCCAGACATACAATCACCTCCTACATTTGTGTATACTGATTGGGTATTGCCACTTTTTTACACTCCTTATTTCCTGACTCAACCATTTCTCTTACTTTTCAAGCACAAAATATGTTATATCCATTGAAGCCTCAACTGTATCTAAATTGTCAATTATATTGGCCTATACAAGTCCCTATACACAACACTAACATTGAGCCCAACCTCACACTTAACAAGTGACCCCATTTAAATCTGTCATTCAATAAGTTTTTGCTGCTATTACACCCCTTTCTATGACTTTGGAGGGATCACTGCTGCTTTGTGCCACTGTTCATTCACTGGTTCCCATACATTCTAGTCTTCAGCTGGCACTGCATGGTGTAGAGCCCCATCTACCGGTCTTTGCAATAAATCCTTGCAATATTCAACTGCAATCTCTTGAGCCCCACGCATGCAGAAGTTCTGCAACCTCTTGGAGTGCCTGTTAATTTTTCAAAATTCCACTTTAAGCATGGTATAGTCTTTTAAGCTCTTGAGATTGTTGCTTTGTGTGTCAGTGGGATCTCCACTCTGTCTTCAATGGAGCACATGAAGGTAGTGGTGGACAAGTTGATCTTCTCTGCAAACTCATCTACTGCACTGGAGTGTAGATCAACTGGCTGCACTTCCCACACTTTAGAAAACAGCTGATGTCTTGTAGGTAATTCTCCTAGGGTATGATGGGATCCAGCCTACCCTAGGCTGACAGCATTAAATGGTGAGAACTGCAGATTATTCTCATGCTGCCCTGTCTCTGGCTTGGGTTGAACATTTTCTCTTTACCTTTGCCTCTATCACAGCCAAATTTTTGCACCACTACTTTGACTGAGTGCATCTTGTATTGTAGTCCTATTTTCTCCTTGATGAAAGCTGCACCAATGAGTCCTTTTTGCCTGCTTGTCTCTTGCTAGCACTCAACTGGCATCCTAACATTTCTTTACTGCTTGTTTGGACCATCTAGACCTGCTTGCAACAGGCTCCTAAGAAAGCTGCAGGTTTTGGCACTGTCAAGTCCTTTTTTGCTACTGCAACTGAGTGCTTCTTGTATTAAACTACATCTTTTCCCTAGTAAATGTCTCACCAATGCATCTGTGTCTGCCTACCTGTTACCAACCAGCATGGTTTTGGCTACCTGAAGTATTTTTGCCACTTGTTTGGTGCTTTCAGCCCTGCTTGCAGCAAGCTCTTGAGCAAGATACTGGTTTTAGCTGTGGAAATCTTGTTCTTCTGCCTTTGATAGCTTCTGCTAATGTTGAGATACTTTCTTAGCATACCAATGCTGACCCAAAAGCTGTTTGCCTGCTTGAAACCAGGATAATGCTCATGGAACAGATCAAGCACATTCTGCTTGGCCTTCAGTTCCTGATGGTCACATGGTTTGCCAGCCTTAAGATGATGCCATGCTAAACTTCTAACAGCCTCCTGAATATTAGCCCACTCTTCATCATTGCACTCATCAGATTCACAGAACTTCAGTGTCCTTTGATTTTTAGGCTGGGTATATACAGCATAGTCTCTCCTCCCATGCTGTGATAGGCTTTTCTGTGGGGCTTATCATTGGGTAAAGTTGTTCTGCTTCAAATACTGTATGGTGTTCTGCTGCTGTTCCATTATGATGTGGCTCAACTATTGGCTGTGACATTGGCCATTAGAGTTTTTTTTTGCAGCAAAGATACAGTGTTCTCTACCTGGGATACTGATTGCTCTACACATATTATCCACTCATCCTGTTTCTGGACTATTTCCTGATTTCTCTGAGCCATTGCATCTGTCCAATAGGCCACTCCACCTAATTGCCTCATTAATACTTTTGTATGAGCTGATAACACCAATGATGATGTTATGATGGCCACTTGCTGGTCTTCAATTATGGGAACTGCATTTGTTGCAGACTCATCTGACTGAGCATTATAATCAGCTTAAAGCTCCACAGAGATATTCTTATGCCTACTGGACTAAGAGCCTGCAGAGTCTGCATTATTACTTACTGAAGACTACTTTGATGCAATGCCGTAGCTGAAGAGATAAGTGACCATGTAGCTATTTTAACAAGTCTTTCAGCCATGAAACATACCAACAACATATGAAGTACTACATGGATTGCAGATACTAGGTTTGTGACGCCTTTAGGCATGCCTTAGCCTCTAAAATATGGCACACAGAGTGATAGGTATGAAAAATAAGGCTCACTGATGAACTGTGAGCCTATCTATGCTAATAATAGTACCCTGCATGAGCCCAGCCAAAACCCTACATGCAATGAGACAACACCTGTAGAAAAAAATGACAAGGATACTTTATGCAGCCGGGTAAGCCCAATAATTCATATAATGGTGAACAATGCAATTTTGTAGCTAGAGAAGTGGCTTGTTTTCCAAAAATATCAGTAATGGGGGCATTGAGAATTTACAACTACATCTTACTATAATCATTCCCAGGATGCAACTTACCATGCAGATGGTACAAATGAACAATCATCATGTGGCTGGCAACACATGACTCAGAGACTGTCCTATTACCAGCATGTGTTATCAATTGGATGGCATTCACATCAGAAAATGCAACTATTGCAAGGTGTCCAGCT
The DNA here is from genome assembly GCA_002104905.1 of Basidiobolus meristosporus CBS 931.73. Lineage (NCBI taxonomy): Eukaryota > Fungi > Basidiobolomycota > Basidiobolomycetes > Basidiobolales > Basidiobolaceae > Basidiobolus > Basidiobolus meristosporus. Next base: position 103,486 of record MCFE01000226.1, on the reverse strand, counting down.
TGTCAGGAATCCACCAACATGGGAGGAAAGCATCATTCACACTCTGGAAATATTCCAGTAGTACCCCATCTAAAAAAGCTTATGCAGCCAGACAATATTATGAAGCTGTAAAGTACTGCATTCAGTATCTATCCAGCTCAAAATATCCAATATACTTGATGACAAAAATTACAGACAACTAAGAAGCAAGGGCTACTTTGAAAGTAGGTATAACCATGTCTTTGCCTTGACACTTGGTAGATTCTCATAAAACAAGTGCTCTATCAGCAAATCCTCATGGCCACTAATTCTCATCAACCTTAATCTGCCACCTATCTTATGGTATTAGAGCAGAGATCTGATGGTAGTCTCACTGGTATCAGGGCTTATATCACCTTCTAGCCTGGACAGCTACCTGTATCCATAGCTGGAAGAGTTTGTATGCTTCCCAGTGCAATACCACCAAATAACTATCATATCAAAGCACATATTATCATTTGCATGGGAGATACCCCAGTCTGTTGTAGAGTTTTGGAGATATTGGAAGTGATTGGGAATACAAGTGGATTATGTGGTTTTTACTTTATGATTTATTGAATGAAAAGCAGTATTTATACTCTTAAATGTTCTTGGCATATTGAACATGTAGAATAGGCTTAGGAAGGCCCTAAGAACATGTTTGCAAAGCTTGGGTCAGTTTGGACAACTTTGAGAGTTTTCATGATCTAGGTACCTGATATTTTGGTGAAAATATATTAAGTTAATCCCAATAAAGAATTGGGTTAGTATACTCTAGTATCTGAAGATAATGATATATAAACATAAGTCAGGTGAATATTTAGGTGGAATTACAAATCTTTACAACACTGTGATCAGCAATATAGCTGGCTTTTCTGTGCACAATAGACAGAATTGCTTTCAAATATGTAAGATCCAGGGGATCTACTCCAAAACTCATACATATAGCTATTATCCAAGCACCAACACTAAGAACAACATGTTCCCACAGAGGGAACATACAGAAGTCAGCTTGCAATTGCAGCAAAGTTGGCAAGTTATATGCCATTGGTCTGAATATGGAATTAATTGGAAACCAGAGGCACTAAAGATAGTGGGTTTCTGTTGGAGAAAAAGCTTTCTGCTGGAAGCAATGCATTTACTGCTCAACAACATCCCTATCCCTATGAGAAATAATTTGGTGTCACTGGTACATCAAATCCAGATCAGCCATCAAGATCCTGTCAGGAGATGCTATAATACCAGCAGCTTGAAATGAATGACCATCTACACAATCTTAAGATGGAATCACAGTGGCATTTGGCTTATTTCACAATCAAATAAAGTTGAAATATATAACAGTGTTTGCACAGTGCTTTGCCAAAGGTGGCATGACATTGTTGCAGTCTTAGTGTGCTCTACAACTATTGAGAAGATCTAACCTGCCAGTTGATCCAAATGCCTTGGATAGCAAAAACTTGACCGCATTTTGATGACTGCTTTGCCAGCTTCTGATGACATTGTCATAGCAGTATGGTGGCCTACAGCTAGTTCTGTATAGTGCCAATGTAGCACTGTACCAAGCAGTATTTCCTTTTTTGCCCCTCCTTGCACAATTTATATATTCCACTGCAGAATCACTCCTTTTTGCTTGCTTACCCACTACTACCTTGGGTATTTGACACATAGTCTGAATCAAAAAAAAACCATTGCCTCCTGCTTACTAACCTCTACAAATGCGCACACCTGCTGCAACTGACATGCTTATATGACATCAGCTTTATGGCATTTTGGTGTGATACTTGCAAAGTTGCTATATATCTTGTACTGCTTGAAACATATACATTTTGCAAACATTTGCTTGGTTGTTGCCACTTCTTCCATGATTACCTCCTGAATATTTGCAACAAACTTTTTGGTATTTAGCTAATTTATTCATTCTCCCTGCTGGATTCAAGTGCCTCTTATAGGTATGCTCTGGCCCTTGTTGGTGCAAATTCTGTATTGAATGGTGTAGAAATTGGCTTGTGACCAAGAGAAGTCCAGCCCACCTTGGTAAAGTTTTCCCCATGAGATATTATTATGATGATCCCATCAAAAGGCTGTCACAGATTTAAAGTCCTGTGCTTAAGAGGTACTGATCCTGTCAGGACACCATTCACAGACCATTGAAATATAGTTGCACCCCAGATTTCACAAAAAGCTGGGTCAAAATTTTTCATCACAATGATATACAAGTGGCATTTGGTTGGTCCCAGCCAAGTTGCTCACTTTCAGATCCCAGACACTCTATCACCTCTTACATTTGAATACATCAACTGGCTATTGCCTCTTTTTCACACTCCTTACTTCCTTACTCAACTGTTTCTCTTACTTTTATGCATAAAAATTGATTTATTTCCACTGAAACTTCAATTGTACATCAATTGCCAATTGTGTTGACCTATACAAGTCCCTATACCCTACACTAACATTAAGCACAACCCCACACTCATCAAGTAAATCCATTAAAATTCACCACCCAATAAGTATTTCTGCTGTAATGCTCTGGTTCTATGACTCCAGCAGGAGCCCAATGGCTTTATGCTACTGTGAATTCACTGGTTTCCACACATCCTGATCTTCTGCCAGCACTGTAAGGTCTAGCACCTCATTTGCCAGTCTTTGCAACTAATCCTTGCAATATTCAAGTGCGCTCTGTTGAGCACTGCTCTTGAAGAAGTGCTGCAACCTCTTGGCTTGCCTATTAATGATCCAAAACTCCTATGAAGGTATTCTGATAGTCTTTTGAGTTCTTGATGTTGTAGCCTTGTCTGTCAGTGGGCTCTCCACTCTGCCAAGAATGGAGGACATGGAGGCTGTGGTAGACATATTGCCTTTCTCTGCAATCTCATCTACCTTGCTGGAGTGTAGCTCAACTTGCTGCACTTCCAACTCTTGTGAAAACAGCTGTTTTCTTGTTGGTAATTCTTGTTGGCTATGATGGGATTCAGTCTGTTTCAGGCTCATGGTGCTAATTGGCTACAGCTGCAGTTTTTTCTATAAGCTTCCCTGTCTCTGGCTTGGGTAGACATCTTTCCCTTGATCTTTTCCTTTATCATGGCTAGATATTTCACTACTATCTGAGTGCCACTTGTATGAGCTACATTTTCTCTTTCAGAAATTCTCCTCTGACTCATCTGTTTTGACCTGCTTGTACCTAGCTAGCACTCTCCTGGCAGCTTGACATTTCTTTATTGCTTGTTTTGAGCTCTCAACCATAGTTGTAATGGACATCTGAGAAAGCCACTGGCTTTTATCACTGCCAGGTCCTTTGCTGTTACTTTGACTGAGTGCATCTTGAGTGGTATTGTGCTTTTTGCTTGATAAATGTTGTGCTGGTGCATTCATGTCTGCCTGCTTGTCCCTTATTGGCACTCTTCCAGCTACCTGACATCTCTTTGACACCTGCTTGGAGCTTTCAGCTCTGCTTGTAACAGGCTCCTGAGGAAGCTGTTAGTTTTTAGTCATGGCACCCTTGTTCTTCTGCATTTAAAAGTTCTGCTATTCTTGAGATACTTTCTTTGTATACCAATGCTGGCCCAAAATCTGTTAACCCACTTGAGTCCAGAAAAATACTCATGGGACAAGTCAAGCTCATTTTGTTTGGCCTTGAGTTCTAAGGTCCCATGGTATGACACAGTTGAGGTGATGGTGTGCTAGACTTCTGACAGCCTCTTGAACATTAGCCCACTCTGTTGCAATTTAAGGAGTGATTTGGATGTAAGGAACTTATCAAGAAATAGTGATAATAGTGGAACTGTTATTTATTAATAAAGAAGCTCAGTATTTATACCTTTATAGAAGTAATACAGCTGTAACACTAAGTAAGGAGGGTTTCTCAATACCTGGGAGCATTCTGTAACAGTTTCAGGGTTAGTACATAATGTTTAGTGATAGTGCTGACTTGATCCTGACTATAAGGGAATAACCAAAAGATCATAGATCTGAAGAAAGTGGCAAAGTTAGAGCTATAAATTAGCCCCACAGTGACCAAGGCTAGTCCAGAATTGTTAAGTAAATTTCTAGCTGCTGAATGATACCAAATAGTCCAATATTTCAGCACTCCCCCTCAACTAAGTAATATCTTAATCCAAATTTGTCACTGAGATTCTCTAATTGTGGCCTAGCCAGTGGTTTGTTAATATATCTGCCACCATTTTGTTGGGCAGTACACTAACTCTACTAAGTTATTTTCTACAGCTTCCATAACATAGTGATGCTGTATATCAATGTGCTTAGTTCTGGCATAATAAGTAGGATTTCTAGCTAATGAAATGCAACTTTGATAATCCTTTTAAATACATTTTGGTTCTTCCAAACTAAAACCTAAGTCTTTGAATAATTTTTGTAGCCATATAGCCTCCTTAGTTGCTTGATATGCAACCATATATTCAGCTTCAGTTGTAGATAGGGCCACAGTTGGTTGTTTCTTGCAATTCCAAGTAATAGCTGCTTCAGCATAAAGAAATACAAAGCCAGTGGTAGAGCATCTGTTAATTAGATCCCCACCCTAATCTGAATCCCTATAAACATCAAATATTGGCCTATTAGCTGCTCTAGAGTATTTCAGTGCCATATTTGTGGTACCTTGTAGATATCTGAAAATCTGCTTGATTGCTGCAATTTGATCTGATCCATAATTCTGCATTAATTGACTGACTATTCCAACTGCCACTGCAATATCTGGATAAGTAGACCCCATCAAGTACATTAGGCTACCAACCATTGATTGATAGGGAAAGTCTTGGTCCATATTTGTACCATTTTCATCTATAACTGGCTGAGATTTGCTTAATTGCAGGTTATTGTCCATAGGGGTAGCTGCAGGTTTGCAATTTTCCATTTCAAAGCATCTAAGAATGTCCCTGATGTACTTAAACTGATTCAGCAAAATTTTCTGCATAGGTATGTCATATTTGACTTCAATTTCAAGAAAATAGCTCAATTTTCCAAGATCTTTCATCTGAAACTTGCGGAAGAGTTCTGATTTCATCTGTTTAAGTGCCTCTAGGTCACTTGTAGCTACAATTAGGTTGTCCACATAAAGAACTAGGATGATCACACCCTTTTTGAGCTGTTTTATATATAGACTGTCATATGCAGTGCTACAAGAGAACCCAATTTCCTCTAGATATGTGTCAATCTTGTTACACCATGCCCTAGGTGCCTGCTTAAGCCCATACAACAATTTTCTAAGTTTGCACACCTTATGGGGTCCTTTTGAATTGGTAAAGCCTTCTGGTTGCTCTATATATAGAGTTTTTTGCATATCCCCATTTAGAAAGGCTGTTTTGACATACATTTGGTGTAGATCCAGACTGTGTACAGCTGCCAGGGCTAGAACTGTCCTGATGGAGTTAAACCATGCAACCGGAGCAAATGTTTTCTTAAAGTCCATTCCATGGATCTGGGAATAGCCTTTATCAACCAATCTAGCCTTGTACTTATCAACAGTACCATTTGAGGTTAACTTGATCTTGTAGACCCATCTACATCCTATTGGCTTTCTGCCATTTGGTAAATCTACTAGTTCCCACATTTTTGCCTTGGTCAATGATTGGTACTCCTCCTGGATGGCTTGTTGTCACATAGTAGCATCTGGACTTTGCATTGCCTGCTCAAGATTCTGAGGTTTGGCACATAAGGCAAGATAAGCTTCTTCATGATCATTGGATTTCTGCCACCAGGATCTAAGGGCACTTCTTATTCTGGTAGATCTCCTAACTGGGATAATCTGCTCTGATCCGGAACTGGAAGTAGTATCTTCCATATCTGGCTGAATTTGGTACGTATCTTCTTCATTTGTGTTGATTGTATCATCCGGCAGCTGGCCAATGATTTCAGTGGCTTTCAGATGTGAATTCTCCTCAAAGACAACATCCCTGCTCTTGATCAGCTTCTGAATTTTGCCATTATACACTTGATATTCTTTAGTATCTTTACAATACCCTAGAAGGATCCCTTTCCTACTCTTTGGTTCCAACTTTGAGCTTTTTTTGTCAGGGATGTGATAAAAACATCACTGTCAGAGATATTCATGTGCTGGAGATCTTGTTATTTTCCCTGTATATACTTTGAAGGGTGCAGAATCTTGCAGTGCTGTTGTTGGGCATCTGATCTTGATGTATACTGTGGTAGCAACAGATTCAGCCCAAAACTTGTAGTCCATTCCCTTATCATGTAGCATATATCTTCCCATCTCTACTATTGTTATATTTGCATGTTCTGCTGCTCCATTTTGTTGTGGAGTATGAGGAACTGTGGTCTGTTAAAGTATATCAGTAGATGAGCAGTATTTTGCAAACTCCTTTGAACAGTATTCTCCTCCATTGTCACTTCATGGTACCTTCAATTTACACCAAGGTTATGTTTTGGCCATGTTCTTGAAGTGCATCAGCATCTTTAAAGCTTCATCCTTTGTTTTGAGGAAGTACACTCATGTATATCTTATTTTGTCATCAATGATAATCTGCTCTGATCTGGAACTGGTCAAAGTGTCTTCCTGTATTGGGCTGAATATGGTCCATATCTTCTTCATTAGTCTTGAGCGCATCATCCAGCAGCTGGCCAATGATTTCAGTGGCTTTGTGAATTGAATTCTCCCCAAATACAATGTCCCTGCTCTTGGTCAGCCTCTGAATTTTGCCATCATACACTCTATACCCTTTAGTATCTTCACAATACCCAAGAAAAATCCCTTTCCTACACTTTTGTTCCAACTTTGAGCGTTTTTTGTCAGGGATGTGATAAAAAACATAACTGCCAAAGATCTTGAGGTGCTGGAGATATGGTTTTTTGCCTGTATATGCTTTAAGGGTATATAATCACGTAGTGCTGTTGTTGGCCATCTGTTCTTGATGTAAGCTGCAGTAGCAACAAGTTCAGCCCAAAACTTGTAGTCCATTCTCTTATCTTGTAGCATAGATCTCCCCATTCTCTACTATTGCTCTATTTGCCTATTTTGCTACTCTGTTTTACTGTGGAGAATGAAGAACTGTGGTCTGTTGAAGTACACCAGCAGATGAGCAGTATTTTGCAAACTCCTTAAAAAAGTACTCTCCTCCATTGTCACATTGTAGTACCTTCAATTTACACCAATTTTGTGTTTCTTACATGTTCTTGAAGTATTTAAACAACTCTAAAGCTTCATACTTTGTTTTGAGGAAGTACACCCATGTTATCTTGTTTTGCCATCAATAAATGTCATAAAGTATCTCTTGACACCAAAGGACAGTGTTATAATGGGGCCTCATATGTCTCAGTGTACAATAGCCAATAATTTAGTGGTATGGATGTCTTCTGAGCTCTTGAAACATTGTCTAGCTTGTTTGTTATATGAACATCCCATACAAACATTCAGTTTGACTGGAATTGAATATTTTAGGCCCAAAACAGGCTAATATTTCACTAATTGGCTCATTTTCTGTTCCCCAATGTGTCCTAGCCTCCTATGCCACATCTCCCAGTTGGTTTCATCAGTTTCAGCAATGTCAACCTACTCAGGTACAGTGGTCTTGCATTGTAATTTGTATATATTGTGATATCTGATTCCCAAAGCTTATTTGTGTCCATTTTCACTCAATATTGAATAACTCATCTTAGTAAAACAAATTTCAGTCTCGAGCAGTTGCTTTACCAATTGAGAGTAGATTCTTAGCTATTCCAGGTACATAGAGTATGTTAGTCAGTCTTGCTGTTGTTGCACCTGAGCTATTGCTCATACTTAGTTGTATGGACCCTCTGGTGGTAGCTTGCAGAGCAGAGTTATCTCCCAGATAAACCTTTCCTTTGGGAATAGTCTTTGAGTTGCTGGACCATTCCTTTATACTACAAATATGGTGTGAGGCTCCAGAGTCAATATACCATACATTACTTTGGTTACTTGCACTCTCTTGTGCAGTTACAAATACCTGTTCATCAGTAGTTATAAGGTTTGCCTGCTCTAGTTTCTGTTTTTTTGTCTGCCTGTTTCTTCTTGCATTCTCTTGCCCAGTATCCTGGCTTTTTACAGTAGCTGCAGCAATCAGGTTTATTTTGGTTTTATGGCTTTCCTTTCTTTTCTGAGTGCCTTTCTGAACTCAACAAAGCATTATCTACAATTTTCACTGCTTGATCATTATGTATGAGCTCTTCATGGAGTAGTCTTCCTTTGACATAATCTAAAGTCATATTGTCTTCTCAGCTTTCCAAAGAAAGTATGAGTGGCTCATACTTGTGTGGTAGGCTGCAAAGCAGACAGAGTATCATTTCTTCATCATGTACACCAGCATTAGTACTGTAAAGTTCTTCTGCAAGTGTCTCCACTCAGATAATGAGTTGTAGCATGTCTTCATCTGGCTTCCTCCTCATGTTGAAGAACTTTTGTTTTAAATAAAGCTTGCTTGATACTGACTTTGCTCTAAAGATCTTCTGTAAGGATTCCCATGCTGCTTTGGTAGTATTTGAGGCATGGATTTGTCCAATGAAGGAATCTTGTGTTGAAATATTGGACTATTTGGTATCTTTCTGCAGCTAAAAATTTAGTTGACAATTCTGGACTAGTCTTGGTCACTGTAGGACTATTTTACCGCTCTAACTTTGCCACTTTCTTCAGATCTATGATCTAATGATTATTTGCCTGTAGTCAGGATCAAATTAGCACTAATACTAACTATTATGTACTAACCCTGAAACTGTTACAGAATGCTGCTGAATATTGAGAAACCCTCCTTACTTAGTGCTACAGCTGTATTACTTCTACAAAGGTATAGTTACTGAGCTTCTTTATTAACAAGTAGAGTTTTGGCTGGACCATTTGGTCCAATTTGGACCAAATGGTCTAATTTATTACAATTGTTTTTTCTGGATGGGTGTCTTACTTTGTTTATTTCATATCATATTCTGATAAACAAGAATCTGAATATTTATTTTTTGGAGTTGTTTTGATAATTTGTCATATTTGTTTTATCTTTTCTTAAGACTTAAACCATGCTCCTGCCAGTAAACATCTTGATGTTAATGTGCGTGTATCAGTATCCAAGCAATTTATCAAACATAAGGAAGTCAAATCACTTTTATCTCTGCGTTTTGACTGGAATACACCTGGTTTGAGCTTCAAGGGAGTTACCACTGCACTGCTCAACAGTCAACGGCAATGTGAAATATGATGTCATTTTGGATCTGGTACCAGGGATTACATTGACTCTTTCACAAAACTGTTTAAAGTATATCAAGACTAACAGTAATGATACCTTGGGAAACATTGAACCTGCAACTGCTAATACTACCGAGAGTATTGTTACTGAAGACCTATTGGAGGATGCAATCCAAGAAGAGGAGCAGGAGGAAGATGAAATTGACCTTACTGCAGCAGACACCTGGATAACTGGGGAAGTATATATTGATTCCCGTACAAGTGGGCTGGCTGATGGTTTTACCTCCTTGAAAGCTTGGTTAAATATGAAAATGCTAGAAATGCCTCACCACTGGATTATTTTTTGTTCTTCCTTCCTTTAGATCACTTTTGCACTATTGTTTGGAGGATTAATGCTCATGCAACTAGCATTGGCCCCTGGACTGACATTACATTTGCTGAGTACATGATGTGGATTGCATTAATAACTGTAATGACAGTTATCAATCATTCCGACAAAAAAGCTTACTGGAAGCAAGGCTCTTCTCATTTCTTAATGAACATTGACTTTACGGAATATATTTTGTGTAGAAGATTTAAAGAGATTCTGAAAATGCACGTTCTTGAAATCCCTTCCCAAGAACATCAAGAAATTGATGCTCTTTATCAAATAGATCAACTATTGACGCCTTTAATGAACACATGAAAACTTGTTTAGAGCCCTGCAAGTATTTAGTCATTGACAAATCAATGAATCAATGGTTAGGAGCTGGTTTGCCCAATGTTAAGAAAGTTCCAAGGAAGCCGCATCCCATTGGACAGGAGTTCAAGACTTCAGCAGACCTTCACACTTCTTGTATCCTGAGAATAGATACAGTGAGTGATTGGTTACAGAAGGAATATGACAATGATCCTGGTATGTCCAAGTTAACTTCCACTGTCAAGCAATTAGTCAAGCCTCGGTTTGGTACTGGCCGTACCGTTATTGCTGACTCTTGGTTTGGATCCCCAAATATGACAATGATGCTGGCTGAACTTAGTCTGTATTCCATTATGCAAGTGACTAAGCGCTGTTACTGGCCATGCGGTATGCCCACCACCAATATTGTTGCCAGTGTTGGCAACTTGTATGGTGCTCACTTTACTATGAACAAGACAACAAGGAGCGCAAGAATCTTTGTCTGCGCCTACTGTGATTACAAGATCAAAGCATTTATTTCTTCTTGCAGCACAACAAGGCTTACTGGACGGAGAACTTTTGTAGGGGACAATGGTGAGGTGATAACCACTCAGCAACCGGAAGTGGTTGAAGAATATGAGAACATAAAAGTAAGTAGAATCCTGTCTTGAAGAAACAACATGTGCTCCATTTACTATATATGTAGGTTTGGTTGATGCTGCCAATAACCTTCAAGATAATTTGACATCTTATCATGATGTTATATCTACAGAAAGATGGGTGATGCGTTTCTACGGCTTCATCCTGGGTATTTGCAAAGCCAATGCCTATAGATCTTATCGTACATTTTCTTACCAAAAGTGTGGCGTATCTCATTTCTCTTTCAAGGATATTTTAGCATACAATTTCTTGCAATATTGTAAGAATTTGACCGGTCCAGACATCAAGGGGCCCTTGGGTAGTCAGAGGCACCTCAGAAGTGATGAAAATCACACTTACCTGTTGATGAGTAAAGGTTATGGCTCAAAGAGCCGTAGATTAGCTTGCAAAACTTGTACTGCCGCTCATGTTACAGGCACTAAGGTTGAGTTTTCATGCAGTTGCAACCCTGGCCACCCAATGTGTAAAGACTGCTATACCAGGCACTTGAAGGTGGTATATGAAAAAACAAATAATGCTCAATAATTCTTTGCAGTTAGTAGGATTGGCTATTAAATGTTTGAAATATAATTGCTTAAAGCCATACCCATGAATTCATCAATGATGTGTTAGACCATTTGGTCCAATTAAAATTTGCCAAAAGTTGCTTCAGTAAAGGCAATATAAGACAAAGTATTTGCAACCATTTTGAAAAAATCAAAAAAACCAGCACAAAGTGCATACCAGAGAGATTTCATAAACTTCATTTAGACTTCATATATCCTTGCTATGAGGTCAAAATAACTTAAATACAATTGGACCATTTGGTCTAATTGGGCTAATCTCTACTTGTTAATAAGTAGCAGTTCAAATATTATCACTACATCTTGATAGGTTCCTTATATCCAAGTCACTTCTTAAACTACAACAGGCAATGAGTCCTGATTGCCTTAATCTATTCTAAAAGATGACTTCTACCAGTAAACAGAACAACACAAACATCTTCCCTGTAAAGGAGAGGTTTGATGGAAAGAACCACAGATTTTTGAGAATCAAGATGCAGATCCACCTTGAGGAAAGGAAGCTTTGGAATGTAGTAACAGGAAAAGAAGTTGCACCCAAAGGAACAACAGAAGATGTGGAGAAGTCTCAAGAGAAGGAGAGAAAGGACTTTAATGCCATATTTATCAATGTGCAAGATTCCTTCATTGGACAAATCCATGCCTCAAATACTGCTAAAGCAGCATGGGAATCCTTAGAGAGGATCTTTAGAGCAAAGTCAGTATCAAGCAAGCTTTATTTGAAACAAAAGTTCTTCAACATGAGGAAGAAACCAGATGATGACATGCTGCAACTCATTATCTGAGTGGAGACACTTGCAGAAGAACTTTACAGTACTAATGCTGGTGTACATGATGAAGAAATGATACTCTGTCTGCTTTGCAGCCTACCACACAAGTATGAGCCACTCATACTTTCTTTGGAAAGCTGAGAAGACAATATGACTTTAGATTATGTCAAAGGAAGACTACTCCATGAAGAGCTCATGCATAATGATCAAGCAGTGAAAATTGTAGATAATGCTTTGTTGAGTTTAGAAAGGCATTCAGAAAAGAAAGGAAAGCCATAAAACCAAAATAAACCTGATTGCTGCAGCTACTGTAAAAAGCCATGATACTGGGCAAGAGAATGCAAGAAGAAACAGGCAGACAAAAAAACTGAAACTAGAGCAGGCAAACCTTATAACTACTGATGAACAGGCATTTGTAACTGCACAAGAGAGTGCAAGTAACCAAAGTAATGTATGATATATTGACTCTGGAGCCTCACACTCACATTACCACAATGGAGACACTTGCAGAAGAACTTTAACGTATCAACACTGGTGCAGATGATGAAGAAAAGATACTCTGTCTGCATTGCGTCCTACCAGACAAGTATCAGCCACTTGTGCTTTCCTCTGAAAGCAGAGAAGACAACTTGACTTTAGACTATATCAAAGGAAGACTTCTCCATGAAGAACTCAGACCTAATGATCAAGCAGAGAAAATCAAAGATAATGCTTTATTCAGCTCAGAAAGGCACTCAGAAAAGAAGGGAAAACAACAAAACCTAAGAATACCTGGTTACTGCAACTATTGTAAAAAGTCAGGACACTGGGCAAGAGAATGCAAGAAGAAACAAGCAGACAAAAAACAGAAACTGGAGCAGGCAAACCATATAACTACAGATCAACAGTTAGTTGTAACCATACAAGAGAATGCAAGTAACCAAAGTAATGAATGGTATATTGACTCTGGAGCATCACAGCATATTTGTGGTATCAATGAGTAGTTCAGCAACCTGAAAGCTATTCCCGTAAGAAAGGTTTATCTAGGAGATAACCCATCAACAATCACTGACGTACTCTATAAACCTGGAATAGCTAAGAATCTACTCTCAGTCAGTAAAGCAACCGCTCAGGTACTGAAATTTGCTTTTACTAAGATGAGCTGCTCAATATTGAGTGAGAATGGACAAAAATAAGCTCTGGGAATCAGAGATCACAATATATACAAGTTACAATGCAAGATCATTGTACCTGAGTATGTCAACATTGCTGAAACTGATGAAACCAACTGGGAGACATGGCATAGGAGGCTAGGATACATTGGGGAACAGAAAATGAGCCAATTGGTGAATTATCAGCTTGTTTTGGGCCTAAAATACTCAATTCAGATCAAATTGAATGTTTTTAAGGGATGTTCATATGGCAAATAAGCTAGGCAATGTTTCAAGAGCTCAGAAGGCATCAATACCACCAAAATATTGGCTATTGTACACTCAGATATATCTGGCCCATGAAAACAAAGTCCTTTGGAGCCAAAAGATACCTAATGACCTTTAGTGATGTCAAAACAACATATACATGGGTGTACTTCCTCATAACAAAAAATGAAGCTTTAGGGATGTTAAAGCACTTCAAGAACATGGCAGAAACACAGACTTGGTGTAAACAGTGTTGAAATAGTGGACTACTTGGTATCATTCAGCAGCTAAAAATCTACTTGACAACTCTAGACTAGTCTTAGTCACTGTAGGACTCATATACTGCCTTAACTTTGCCACTTTCTCCAGATATATAAACTTATGAATATTCCCCTATAGTCAGGATCAAATTAGCACTATTACCAAACATTATGTACTAACCCTGAAACTGTTACAGAATGCTCCTGAATATTGAGAAACCCTCCCTACTTAGTGTTGCAGCTGTATTACTTCTACAGAGGTATAAATACTGAGCTTCTTTATGAATAAACAACAGTTCAACTATTATCACTATTTCTTGATAGGTTCCTTATATCCAAATCACTTCTTAAATTGCTACAGGTTATGAGCCCCGATTGCCTTAATCTATTCTAAAGATGACTTCTACCAGTAAACAGAACAACACAAACATCTTCCCTGTAAAGGAGAGGTTTGATGGGAAGAACTACAGACTTTGGACAATCAAGATGCAGATCCACCTTGAGGAAAGAAAGCTTTGGAACATAGTAACAGGAAAGGAAGTTGAGCCCAAAGGAACAGCAGAAGATGAGGAGAAGTTTCAAGAGAAGGAGAGAAAGGCCTTCAATGCAATATGCATCAATGTGCAAGACTCCTTCATTGGACAAATCTATGCCTCAAATACTGCCAAAGCAGCATGGGAATCCTTAGAGAAGATCTTTAGAGCAAAGTCAGTATCAAGCAAGCTTTATTTGAAACAAAAGTTCTTCATCATGAGAAAAAAGCCAGATGATGACATGCTACAACTCATTACCAGAATGGAGACACTTGCAGAAGTACTTTAGAGTATTAATGCTGGTGTAGATGATGAAGAAAAGATACTCTGTCTGCTTTGCAGCCTACCAGACGAGTATGAGCCACTCATACTTTCTTTTGAAAGCAGAGAAGACAACTTGACTTTACACTATGTCAAAGGAAGACTTCTCCATGAAGAACTCAGACGTAATGATCAAGCAGAGAAAATTCAAGATAATGCTTTATTCAGCTCTGAAAGGCATACAGAAAAGAAGGGAAAGCAACAAAACCGAAGAAAACCTGGCTGCTGTAACTACTGTAAGAAGCCAGGACACTGGGCAAGAGAATGCAAGAAGAAACAAGCAGACAAAAAACAGAAACTAGAGCAGGCAAACCATATAACTACTGATGAACAGCTATTTGTCACTGTACAAGAGAATGCAAGTAACCAAAGTAATGAATGGTATATTGACTCTGGAGCATCACAGCATATTTGTGGTATAAAGGATTGGTTCAGCAACTCAAAGACTATTCCCGTAAGAAAGGTTTATCTGGGAGATAACTCTGCATTGGAAGCTACCGCCAGTGGGTCTATACAACTAAATATGAGTGATAACTCAGGGGCAACAACAGCAAAACTGACTGATGTACTGAATGTACCTGGAATAGCTAAGAACCTACTCTCAGTCAGTAAAGAAACTACTCAGGGACTGAAATTTGTTTTTACTAAGCTGAGCTGCTCAATATTGAGTGAAAATGAACAAAAATTAGCTTCGGGAATCAGAGATCACAATATATACAAGTTACAATGCAAGATCATTGTACCTGAGTATGTCAACATTGCTGAAACTGATTAAACCAACTGGGAGACGTGGCATAGGAGGCTAGGATACATTGGGGAACAGAAAATGAGCCAATTGGTGAAAAATCAGCTTGTTTTGGGCCTAAAATACTCAATTCCAATCAAATTGAATGTTTGTAAGGGATGTTCATATGGCAAACAAGCTAGGCAACATTTCAAGAGCTCAGAAGGCATCAATACCATCAAAATATGGGCTATTGTACACTCAGACATATGTGGCCCCATGAGAACACTGTCCTTTGGAGCCAAGAGATACTTTATGACGTTTATTGATGACAAGACAAGATATACATGGGTGTACTTCCTCAAAACAAAGGATGACGCTTTAGATACATTTAAGCACTTCAAGAACATGGCAGAAACACAAACTGGGTGTAAATTGAAGGTACTACAAAGTGACAATGGAGGAGAATACTGCTGAAAGGAGTTTGCAAAATACTGCTTGTCTACTGGTATACTTCAACAGACCACTGCTCCTCATACACCACAGCAAAATGGAGTAGCACAACATGCAAATAGAACAATAGTAGAGATGGGAAGATCTATGCTACATGATAAGGGAATGGACTACAAGTTTTGGGCTGAATCTGTTGCTACCGCTGTATACATCAAGAACAGATGCCCAACAACACCACTACGTGATTCTACACCCTTTGAAGCATATACAGGCAAAAAACCAGATCTCCAGCACCTCAGGATCTTCGGCAGTGATGTTTTTTATCACATCCCTGACAACAAACGCTCAAAGTTGGAACCAAAGAGTAGAAAAGGGATCTTTCTTGGGTATTGTGAAGATACTAAAGGGTATAGAGTGTATGATGGCAAAATTCAGAAGCTGATCAAGAGCAGGGACGTTGGATTTGAGGAGAATTCAGATCAGAAAGCCACAGAAATCATTGGCCAGCTGCCTGATGATGCAATCAACACAAATGAAGAAGATATGTACCAAATCTAGCCAGAGATGGAAGATACTTCTACCAGTTCCAGATCAGAACAGATTATCCCAGTTAGGAGATCTACCAGAATAAGAAATGCCCCTGGATCCTGGTGGCTGACATTCAATGATCATGAAGAAGCTTATCTTGCCTTATGTGTCAAACCTCAGAATCTGGAACAGGCAATGCAAGGTCCAGATGCTACTAAGTGGCAACAAGCCATGCAGGAGGAGTACCAATCACTGATCAAGGCAAAAACGTGGGAACTGGTAGATTTACCAAATGGGAGAAAGCCAATAGGATGTAGATGGGTCTACAAGATCAAGATAACCTCAAATGGTGCCGTTGATAAGTACAAGGCTAGATTGGTAGCTAAAGGCTATTCCCAGATCCAGGGACTAGACTTTAAGGAAACATTTGCTCCGGTTGCCAAGTTTAACTCTATTAGGACAGTTCTAGCCCTGGCAGTTGTACACAGTCTAGATCTACACCAAATGGATGTCAAAACAGCCTTTCTAAATGGGGATTTGCAAGAAACTATATATATGGAGCAACCAGAAGGTTTTACCGATCCAAAAAGCCCCCATAAGGTGTGCAAACTTAGAAAATCATTGTATGGGCTTAAGCAGGCACCCAGAGCATGGTATAACAAGATTGACACATATCTAGAGGAAATTGGGTTCTCTCATAGCACTGCAGATTACAGTATATATGTGAAACAGCTCAAAAAGGGTGTGATCATCCTAGTTCTTTATGTGGACGACCTAATTATAGCTACAAGTGATCAAGAGGCACTTAAACAGACGAAATCAGATCTCTTCAGCAAGTTTGAGATGAAAGATCTTGGAAAGTTGAGCTATTTTCTTGGAATTGAGGTCAAATTTGACATACCTACACAGAAAATTGTGCTGAATCAGTCTAAGTACATCAGGGACATTCTTAGACGCTTAAAAATGAAAATTGCAAACCAGCAGCAACCCCTATGGACAATAACCTGAAATTAAGTAAATCTCAGCCAGTTATAGATGAAAACGGCTCAAATATGGACCAAAACTTTCCCTATCAATCAATGGTTGGTAGCCTAATGTACTTGATGGTGTCTACACGTCCAGATATTGCAGTAGCAGTTGGAATAGTCAGTCAATTCATGCAGAATTATGGATCAGATCAAATTGCAGCAGTTAAGCGGATTTTCAGATATCTACAAGGTACCATAAATATGGTACTGGAATACTATGGAGCAGCTAATAGGCAAATATTTGATGGTTATAGTGATTCAGATTGGGGTAGGGATTTGATTGATAGACGCTCTACCACAGGCTATGTATTTCTTTATGCTGGTGCAGCTATTACTTGGAATTGCAAGAAACAACCAACTGTGGCACTATCTACAACTGAAGCCGAATATATGGCTGCATGTCAAGCAACTAAGGAGGCTATATGGCTACAAAAATTGTTCAAAGACTTAGGTTTTAATTCAGGTGAACCAACATATATTTACAAGGATAATCAAAGTTGTATTTCATTAGCTAGAAATCCTACTAATCATGCCAGAACTAAGCACATTGATATACAGCATCACTTTGTGAGGGAAGCTGTAGAAAATAACTTAGTAGAGCTGGTTTACTGCCCAACTGACAAAATGGTGGCAGACATATTGACAAAACCACTAGCTAGGCCACAGTTTGAGATGCTTAGAGAGAAATTGGGATTAAGAAATTATTTGGTTGAGGGGGAGTGTTGAAATATTGGACTATTTGGTATCATTCAGCAGCTAGAAATTTACTTAACAATTCTAGGCTAGTCTTAGTCATTGTTGGACTCATTTACTGCCTTAACTTTGCCACTTTCTCCAGATATATGATCTTATGATTATTCCACTATGGTCAGGATCAAATTAGCACTATTACCAAACATTATGCACTAACCCTGAAACTGTTACAGAATGCTCCTGAGTATTGAGAAACCCTCCCTACTTAGTGTTGCAGCTGTATTACTTCTACAATGGTATAAATACTGAGCTTCTTTATGAATAAACAACATTTCAACTATTATCACTATTTCTTGATTAGTTCCTTATATCCAAATCACTTCTTAAATTGCAACAAGCACCAAGTAAGGAGGGTTTCTCAGTACTCAGGAGCATTCTGTAACGGTTTCAGGGTTAGTACTTAATGTTTGGTAATAGTGCTGGTCTTGTCCTGACTCTAAGGGAATAATTATAAGATCATAGATCTGCAGAAAGTGGCAAAGTTAGAGCTGTACACAGTAACCAAGACTAGTCCAGAATTGTTAAGTAAATTTTTGGCTGCTGAATGATAACAAATAGTCAAATATTTCAACATCAACCACTGCACCTAATTGCTTCATTTATGCTTTGGTATGAGCTTACAACATACTTGCTGATATGGGTGGTGGCAATGTTATCATGACCACTTGCTGATCTTCAACAGAGGTATGTGTTTGCTACACTCTCATTTGCCTGTGCATAACAGTCTGCCTGAGGCTCTGCGGAGGTTCTATTTGCCTATTTGACTGAGAGCCTGAGGAGTCTGCATTATTACTTTCAGTGGGCACAATGTCAACATGGCCTTTGTTGGATGTCGACTCACTTGTTACACTAAATGTCAAAGCAAGTTGTTGTCCAACTGCTCTTCTGCTGCTGGCCAGTTGATACCTCCATATTGGCATCTGACCATCTTTGTAACCTTGCGCAAACTGAGTCAGGTGAGTTTGTAACACCTTTAGGCACACTTCAGCCTTTTGAATATGGCACACAGAGTGATAGCTCTGACAAAGAAGGCTCATTGATGGGTTGTGAGCCTATCACCCCTAACAACAATACCAGACATGAGCTCAGTCAAACCCTAATAGGCAATGCAGCAGCACCCACTGAAAAGAATGCCAAGGATACTTTGTGGAATCAAGTGAGTCCAGTAATCCATCTACTGGTAAATGATGCAGTCCAACAAATATCACAAAGCTATAAAGCACTGCACTCAGTATCAATCAAGTGCAAATATATCTGATAAATTTGATGGCAAAAATAACAAACAGCAAGAAGCAAGGGCTACTTTGAAGGTATGTATTACCATGAATATGCCTTGGCACTTCATGGATACTTATTCAACATGTACCCTTCCAGCAAATCCTACTGGCCACTGATTCTCCTCAACCTGAATCTGCCACCCAGCTTACAGTATCAGAGCTAATAAACTTGTTCTGTTGGATAGTGCCACATTGAGCCATGAGTGCCAAATGATGCCATAGTGTGCCAGAGAGGCCAAGTGAGCCTATACTTGGCCACAGAGTGTGAAACATAGCTTTGCATCTTCATGCAAAGCAGCCCCTGTGTTTCACCCATTGTACTGGAGAAAATCCATTTTTTAACAATTTTTTTTTGGATCAATGTTGGGTAGGATGTGTAAGAGCACAGAAGGGCTGAAGATATGCACCTGATACTTGTTGAAATAATTAGGAATCCACCTAATTGATAATGTATTATTAACTAGCACAAGTTAAGTGATGCATCTCAGATTATTAACTTTAGAAATGTTTATAAGATATATGCTAATTATTAGGAATCAGGGAAGTACAGAATTTTGGGCAAATTTGAAACTTGTCCAAATGAGCTGAAACTTGACACATATATTCCTGAGACTCCCATAGCAGTTACCAAATAGTTATATTTTATATAGTTCTGCAATTAGTAGAAATTGTTGCAATTTAAGAAGTGATTTGGATATAAGGAACTTATCAAGAAATAGTGATAATAGTTGAACTGTTGTTTATTCATAAAGAAGCTCAGTATTTATACCTCTGTAGAAGTAATACATCTGCAACACTAAGTAGGGAGGGTTTCTCAATACTCAGGAGCATTCTGTAACAGTTTCAGGGTTAGTACATAATGTTTGGTAATAGTGCTAATTTGATCCTGACTATAGGGGAATAATCATAAGTTCATATATCTGGAGAAAGTGGCAAAGCTAAGGCAGTAAATGAGTCCTACAGTGACTAAGACTAGCCTAGAATTGTTAAGTAAATTTCTAGCTGCTGAATGATACCAAATAGTCCAATATTTCAACACTCCCCCTCAACCAAATAATTTCTTAATCCCAATTTCTCTCTAAGCATCTCAAACTGTGGCCTAGCTAGTGGTTTTGTCAATATGTCTGCCACCATTTTGTCAGTTGGGCAGTAAACCAGCTCTACTAAGTTATTTTCTACAGCTTCCCTCACAAAGTGATGCTGTATATCAATGTGCTTAGTTCTGGCATGATTAGTAGGATTTCTAGCTAATGAAATACAACTTTGATTATCCTTGTAAATATATGTTGGTTCACCTGAATTAAAACCTAAGTCTTTGAATAATTTTTGTAGCCATATAGCCTCCTTAGTTGCTTGACATGCAGCCATATATTTGGCTTCAGTTGTAGATAGTGCCACAGTTGGTTGTTTCTTGCAATTCCAAGTAATAGCTGCACCAGCATAAAGAAATACATAGCCTGTGGTAGAGCGTCTATCAATCAAATCCCTACCCCAATCTGAATCACTATAACCATCAAATATTTGCCTATTAGCTGCTCCAGAGTATTCCAGTACCATATTTATGGTACCTTGTAGATATCTGAAAATCCGCTTAACTGCTGCAATTTGATCTGATCCATAATTCTGCATGAATTGACTGACTATTCCAACTGCTACTGCAATATCTGGACGTGTAGACACCATCAAGTACATTAGGCTACCGATCATTGATTGATAGGGAAAGTTTTGGTCCATATTTGAGCCGTTTTCATCTATAACTGGCTGAGATTTGCTTAATTTCAGGTTATTGTCCATAGGGGTTGCTGCAGGTTTGCAATTTTCCATCTTGAAGCGTCTAAGAATGTCCCTGATGTACTTAGACTGATTCAGCACAATTTTCTGCGTAGGTATGTCAAATTTGACCTCAATTCCAAGAAAATAGCTCAATTTTCCAAGATCTTTCATCTCAAACTTGCTGAAGAGATCTGATTTCGTCTGTTTAAGTGCCTCTTGATCACTTGTAGCTATAATTAGGTCGTCCACATAAAGAACTAGGATGATCACACCCTTTTTGAGCTGTGTCACATATATACTGTGATCTGCAGTGCTACAAGAGAACCCAATTTCCTCTAGATATGTGTCAATCTTGTTATACCATGCTCTGGGTGCCTGCTTAAGCCCATACCACAATTTTCTAAGTTTGCACACCTTATGGGGGCTTTTTGGATCGGTAAAACCTTCTGGTTGCTCCATATATATAGTTTCTTGCAAATCCCCATTTAGAAAGGCTGTTTTGACGTCCATTTGGTGTAGATCTAGACTGTGTACAGCTGCCAGGGCTAGAACTGTCCTAATAGAGTTAAACTTGGCAACCGGAGCAAATGTTTCCTTAAAGTCTAGTCCCTGGATCTGGGAATAGCCTTTAGCTACCAATCTAGCCTTGTACTTATCAACGGCACCATTTGAGGTTATCTTGATCTTGTAGACCCATCTACATCCTATTGGCTTTCTCCCATTTGGTAAATCTACCAGTTCCCACGTTTTTGCCTTGATCAGTGATTGGTACTCCTCCTGCATGGCTTGTTGCCACTTAGTAGCATCTGGACCTTGCATTGCCTGTTCCAGATTCTGAGGTTCGGCACATAAGGCAAGATAAGCTTCTTCATGATCATTGGATGTCTGCCACCAGGATCCAGGGGCATTTCTTATTCTGGTAGATCTCCTAACTGGGATAATCTGTTCTGATCTGGAACTGGTAGAAGTATCTTCCATCTCTGGCTGGATTTGGTACGTATCTTCTTCATTTGTGTTGATTGCATCATCAGGCAGCTGGCCAATTATTTCTGTGGCTTTCTGATCTGAATTTTCCTCAAATACAACGTCCCTGCTCTTGATCAGCTTCTGAATTTTGCCATCATACACTCTATACCCTTTAGTATCTTCACAATACCCAAGAAAGATCCCTTTTCTACTCTTTGGTTCCAACTTTGAGCGTTTTTTGTCAGGGATGTGATAAAAAACATCACTGCCGAAGATCCTGAGGTGCTGGAGATCTGGTTTTTTGCCTGTATATGCTTCAAAGGGTGTAGAATCATGTAGTGCTGTTGTTGGGCATCTGTTCTTGATGTAGACAGCGGTAGCAACAGATTCAGCCCAAAACTTGTAGTCCATTCCCTTATCATGTAGCATAGATCTTCCCATCTCTACTATTGTTCTGTTTGCACGTTCTGCTACTCCATTTTGCTGTGGAGTATGAGGAACTGTGGTCTGTTGAAGTATACCAGTAGACAAGCAGTATTTTGCAAACTCCTTTGAGCAGTATTCTCCTCCATTGTCACTCCGTAGTACCTTCAATTTACACCCAGTTTGTGTTTCTGCCATGTTCTTGAAGTGCTTAAACGTATCTAAAGCTTCATCCTTTGTTTTGAGGAAGTACACCCATGTATATCTTGTCTTGTCATCAATAAACGTCATAAAGTATCTCTTGGCTCCAAAGGACAGTGTTCTCATGGGGCCACATATGTCTGAGTGTACAATAGCCAATATTTCGGTGGTATTGATGCCTTCTGAGCTCTTGAAACATTGCCTAGCTTGTTTGCCATATGAACATCCCTTACAAACATTCAATTTAATCGGAATTGAGTATTTTAGGCCCAAAACAAGCTGATTTTTCACCAATTGGCTCATTTTCTGTTCCCCTATGTGTCCTAGCCTCCTATGCCATGTCTCCCAGTTGGTTTCATCAGTTTCAGCAATGTTGACATACTCAGGTACAATGATCTTGCATTGTAACTTGTATATAATGTGATCTCTGATTCCCGAAGCTAATTTTTGTCCATTTTCACTCAATATTGAGCAGCTCAGCTTAGTAAAAACAAATTTCAGTCCCTGAGTAGTTGCTTTACTGACTGAGAGTAGGTTCTTAGCTATTCCAGGTACATAGAGTACGTCAGTCAGTTCTGCTGTTGTTGCCCCTGAGTTATCACTCATATTTAGTTGTATAGACCCACTGGCGGTAGCTTCCAATGCAGAGTTATCTCCCAGATAAACCTTTCTTACGGGAATAGTCTTTAAGTTGCTGAACCAATCCTTTATACCACAAATATGCTGTGATGCTCCAGAGTCAATATACCATTCATTACTTTGGTTACTTGCACTCTCTTGTACAGTGACAAATAGCTGTTCATCAGTAGTTATATGGTTTGCCTGCTCTAGTTTCTGTTTTTTGTCTGCTTGTTTCTTCTTGCATTCTCTTGCCCAGTGTCCTGGCTTCTTACAGTAGTTACAGCAGCCAGGTTTTCTTCGGTTTTGTTGCTTTCCCTTCTTTTCTGTATGCCTTTCAGAGCTGAATAAAGCATTATCTTCAATTTTCACTGCTTGATCATTATGTCTGAGTTCTTCATGGAGAAGTCTTCCTTTGACATAGTCTAAAGTCAAGTTGTCTTCTCTGCTTTCAAAAGAAAGTATGAGTGGCTCATACTCGCCTGGTAGGCTGCAAAGCAGACAGAGTATCTTTTCTTCATCATCTACACCAGCATTAAAACTGTAAAGTTCTTCTGCAAGTGTCTCCATTCTGGTAATGAGTTGTAGCATGTCATCATCTGGCTTTTTTCTCATGTTGAAGAACTTTTGTTTCAAATAAAGCTTGCTTGATACTGACTTTGCTCTAAAGATCTTCTCTAAGGATTCCCATGCTGCTTTGGCAGTATTCAAGGCATGGATTTGTCCAATGAAGGAGTCTTGCACATTGATGCATATTGTATTGAAGGCCTTTCTCTCCTTCTCTTGAAACTTCTCCACATCTTCTGCTGTTCCTTTGGGCTCAACTTCCTTTCCTGTTACTATGTTCCAAAGCTTTCTTTCCTCAAGGTGGATCTGCATCTTGATTCTCCAAAGTCTGTAGTTCTTCCCATCAAACCTCTCCTTTACAGGGAAGATGTTGGTATTGCTTTGTTTGCTGGTAGAAGTCATCTTTAGAATAGATTAAGGCAATCAGGGCTCATAACCTGTTGCAATTTAAGAAGTGATTTGGATATAAGGAACTTATCAAGAAATAGTGATAATAGTTGAAATGTTGTTTATTCATAAAGAAGCTCAGTATTTATACCATTGTAGAAGTAATACAGCTGCAACACTAAGTAGGGAGGGTTTCTCAATATTCAGGAGCATTCTGTAACAGTTTCAGGGTTAGTACATAATGTTTGGTAATAGTGCTAATTTGATCCTGACTATAGGGGAATAATCATAAGTTCATATATCTGGAGAAAGTGGCAAAGTTAAGGCAGTAAATGAGTCCTACAGTGACTAAGACTAGCCTAGAATTGTTAAGTAAATTTTTAGCTGCTGAATGATACCAAATAGTCCAATATTTCAACAGAAATACTGTGTTGTAACTCAATAAAATAACAAGTGAATATCATGTAAATCTTCTAATTCTCCAATTCACTTCCATTATATTTCTCTAATAATTCAGCAGTACTTGACATCCATGGAACACTGAATCTAGCTCCTGTAGGTTGTTTCATGTCACATAAATGCACGGCACTATCTTGGTCCACTGGTACCATCAGGCACCTATATTTAAATATTAGTCTTTGTGGCCAAGTATAGGCTTACTTGGTCTCCATGGCACACTATGGCATTCTTATTGTAATTCACATAAACAAGAGCCAGAGAGCACCTATCAGGGGGACTAGAATCCAGCAGTGAGAAGAATATATTGGCTAAATACCAAGAAACTCTTTGCAGATATTCAGGAAGTATTCATGGCAGTGATACCAACAACCATGCATATGTTTGCACAATGTATATGTTATTTGTTTCAACTTAAGAAGTGATCTGGATACTAAGGAACTTATCAAGAAATAGTGATAATAGTTGAACTGCTGTTTATTAATAAAGAAGCTTGAATATTAGAGATATATTGGAAGTGAATTGGAGAATTAGAAGATTTACATGATATTCACTTGATGTTTTATTGAGTTGCAACACAGTATTTATACCTATTGCAGAACTACGTAAATGCAACTATTTGGTCATTATTAGGGAGTCTCAGGAGTACATGTGCCAAGTTTTGGCTCATTTGACAAGTTTCAGATTTTCCTAAAATTCTGTACTTCTCTAATTCCAATAATTAGTAAATATCTTACGAACTAATTTTCATGTTGATAATCTGAAATACATCATTTCACTAAGTGCTAGTTCATAATATATTAATAATTAGGTGACTCTAATTATTTCAACAGAAGCTCAGTACTTATACCTTTATAGATGTAGTACAGCTGGAACACTAAGTAATGAGGGTTTCTCAATAGTCAGGAGCATTCTGTAGCAGTTTCAGGGTTAGTACATAATGTTTAGTAATAGTGCTAATTTGATCCTGACAATAGGGGAATAATCATAAGATCATAGATCTGAAGAAAGTAGCAAGGCTAGAGCTGTAAGTTGGTCCCACAGTGACCAAGACTAGTCCAGAACTGTTAAGCAAATTTTTAGCTGCTGAATGATACCAAATAGTCAAATATTTCAACTATCATTAGGCACTCATGGCTCAATATGGCACTATCCAGCAGAACAAGTCTAATATCTGATGGTAGTCTTACTGGCATCTTTGCCTAAATGACCATCCAGCCTGGATAGCTACCTGTATCCATTGCTGAATAAGTTTTATATACTTTCTAGTGGTATTATACACAATGGCTCTCATGTCAAAGCACAAATTACTATCTGCATTGAAGATGCCCCAGCCATCAACAAGATAGCCAGCTTTTTTGGGCACAATGGATGGTATTGCTGTCAAATGTGTGAGACCCACAGGATTTACTCCATAACTCTCACATGTTATTATTACCTAAACAACAACACTAAGAACATCAACTTCCCATAGAGAGAACATACAGTAGTCAGCACACAATTGCAGCAAAGTTGGCAAGCAAAAGACATTGGCTAGAATATAGAATCCATTGGAAACTAGAGATACTTGAGATAGAGAGTAACTGTTGGAGTAAAAGTTTGCCACTGGTAGCAATACATTTGTGTTTCAACAATATTCAAGTATTGATGACCAAGTTGTAAATGGGGCATTTCAAGCTTAATGAGCCCTTTGAGATCCTGAAGAAATTGAAAGAATTGGCAAGATATTAAAGAGTATCTGTTACCCTAGATACTTCTCACAGGCTCCAACCAATATTCATACTCATATGCAACAATATAAATGCAAAGTCTGGATGAACTGGATATGTACTTCATCAAATTGTGTTCTGAAACCATTCCTACCAAGAGTACATTGGAAGGATTGAGAGTCATATGTGGACATTGTAGGAATATCTATCCCAAAGCCAATCACCAATGCCAACTTGACACATCTACAGCTGATGTGCAAGCGGTTGTTACAGGATTTGCGCAGCTATACCACAAACATAGTGCTGAATAAGTAGATCTCTGCTGCTACTATATCCATTCTCTACTCCATCTTGCTTGGCTTGCGGAGAATAGTGAACCTTACTTCACCTTTTGGGAATTTGCTATGGAGCAGATGCATGGGGAGATGGGAAGACAAGTCAAGTCACAGGCACTACCATATCCCACTCTCATCATGAAATAACCTTCAATTCCATGCTGGATGTGATGATTTGGTACATGGAGGACAGCCAGGAAGACTTGGAAAATACAGAGGACAGATGTGCACATGGAGTCACTTATGCCAATGGAATTAAGAAGACAAGCAGTCCCAATGTGTGGGTATTCAGTTAAGTAATTCAAAGTTGGGTTGGGTGCAAGAAGTAACTAATATTTATGCGGAAAGCTCTACCAGAGTTTGCCAAGTTTCTCTTGGTTGCAAGCCAACTTCTACATCATTCAACAGACTTGTTCTGTTAGATAGTGCCACATTGTGCCAGCCTGTTTATAGTTCCATATTGATCTGGGACGCTATGGCACTATAAATTTGCAATTGATGGGATCCAATCCACACCAATGCAATCTGAGATGCATCATGCACAATATATGGAAAACTTAACATTTCATTAGTTAGCATGAATATTTCATATAAGACCAGGTTGTATAGGTATCTGAATCTGTCACTATGGTCCTTGTACCAAGCTTCAACTCATCCTCTGTACAACTCAGACAAAACCCATCCCCCAGCTCACAAGCAGGGTCCAGACCAGAGAAGTAGATGTTGAATCTGTTTGAGTTCTTGCCAAATGAGTTTAGTATGGCACAAATGTCTATGATGAGCCTTCATACAGATGTTTGGGCACTACTCATTAATCTAGCATAACTAGATACCTCAGAGAGTCAACAGTGATGGAAGAACCTGAGTAGAAAGCTGTGACATGAGTTCTACATCAAGGTGCCTGCAGATGTATGTAGGAAGATATATAACAAGACATGTATTGAAATTAAGAATGAGCTGAGAGTGAGAGGATTTGATGAGGAAGCTGTGCAGGAACAATTTTGCGCACAATTTGCAAGGTACAGGCAGGACATATCCGTCTTTGCCTCAGCTTTGGGAACCAAAGAGGTCTTAAATTAGTTTTTGCCACAAGTGACTAATGTATTACATGATAAAATAGTAGTGCTAAGTGGCTTCTGAGAGAAATATACTCAGGACTCATCCAGGCAACAGTTCAGAAGTATCACACAGATAGCAGGTGATTACCTTGCAGAATCAGAAGGTGAGCTTCAAGAGGAAAAATACTGACCACACGCAAAAGCATCTAGATTGTGCCAGCACTCCTTGCTAGATTCCTTACCATCCCTTGCAACTTCAGCACACTGACGCACATCAGTCCAATCTATGTCAACACCCTTCTCAAGAGCACCCTGCATTGAGTCATTGCATGTTGGGTCAATGTGAACACTTCAGAGCAAACCCACAAGAACATGCCAAACTGCTCATTCAGAAACAAGTCCACTGGAGCAGACCAAGTTGCGTCATCAAGCAGCATCATATCAAACTCAGTCAAGGGCCATGCCAGCACATCAAGTTACACCTGCACTTGCCATTACACCTAACCATCAGCAAGTTTCTTCTGGTGAACTGACAGATGATGACCCATATGGAGGGCCTCCACCACTAGAGCCTTTGGTAAGTAAAAGAACGCATCAGCACATAGTATTGAAGGCCAGCTCAGTAGCATCATCTGGAGCATTTCCACACAGCCAAGCTGCAGCATTGCACTCACCAACTAGGAGGCAAAATACTGACTACAACTACACAAATAGCCAAGAGGAGAGTCAGCAAGGAAGTAGTTTAGGTGTGCAAAGTGAATCATTACCAAAAGCTTCAGTAGTAATCCCTGCAAAAAAAACCTAGGATAAGATGATGCAATTGAGTTGGATTGCTATTATTTGACATGATCCAAGCAACATATTTTTTTATGCAATCTAAATCAAGCCATTGCAAATCAGTGATCACTAAGTTTTTGTTATAAGCAATATCAAGGTTGTCATACATTTGAGACAGAATCTCTATAAATAAACACCCTGCATATGTATACATCATCTGTTACACCAGTACAGCTATTTGATCAAGAATAGGTACAGTAATGGCAGAGAGCCAAGCATTCAGCTTTTTGTTTCTAGTATAGCTGCCCAAATCCGGTAACAAGCTCCTTGAACAGCAGCCGTAGATGCATAAAGTTGGCATTGGTGATCTGCTTCTGGATAAATATTCCTACAATGTCCACATATGACTCCCAATGCTTCCAATGTACTCTTGGTAGGAATTGCTTCACAAGGCAACTCAAATAAATACATATTCAGCTCATCCAGTCCTTACACTTTTATTGGTGCATATGAGTATGAATGTTGATTGAAGCCTGTGAGAAGTACTGAGGGTAGTGAGTACTCTGTAATATTTTACAATTCTTTCAAATTTCCTGGTATATCAATGAGCTCATTTAGCTTGAAATGCCCCCTGTACAACTTAATCATCAGTAAAAGGATGTTTTTGAAGAGCTTATGGATTGCTCCCAGTGGAAAGCATTTGCTATAGCAGATACCCTCTATCTGAAGTATGCTTAGTCTCCAATTAATATCATATTTCACCCAATGGCTTATAGTGTGCTAACTTTGCGGTAATTGCATGCTGATGGCTATCTTGCTGATGGCTGGGGCTTCTGCAATGCAGATAATAGTTTGCAATTGACATGATGGCCATTGACTGTTATCCCACTGCAAAGCATATAAAATTCAGTTAGCAATGGATACAAGTAACTATGCAGGTTGGATGGTAATATAGGCCCAGAAACCAGCAAGACTACTATTAGATTTCTGCTCTAATATTGTAAGGTTGGCAGCAGATTCAGGGTGAAGTGTATTAATGGCCAGCAGTATTTGCTGGTAGAGTACTTCTTTAATGAAAATCTGTCAAGTGTTAAGGAAAAGGCTTAGTGGTACATACCTTCAAAGTAGACCTTGCTTTTTAGCTTGTCCAAATATTTGTCATCAAATAAATTGCATATGTTTGCGCTTGATTGATACTGAGTGTGGTTATTTATGGCTTCCCAATAATTATTGGACTGCATGAGCTTGTTTAGATGGGGTATCACCAGAATATATCTGAAGTGTGAACAATGTTTTCCCCCAATAGTGGTGGATTACTGACAAGCTGGACTCCTTGCAATGGTGGCATTTTTTGATGTGAATGACATGCAACTGCTTACTCATGCTGGAATCAGGACAGTCTCTGGGTCATATTTTGCCAGCTACATAACAGCTGTCCATATATACCATGTACATGGTATGTTGCATCCTGGTATAATTTTGGCAAGAGGTGGCAGGAAGTCTTTAAAGCCCCCATTACTGATATGATACAGTAAGGTCTGTGGCAGATTCAGGTTGATAAAAATCTGTGGCCAGCAGGATTTGCTGATAGAGTACTTGTCTAATGAGTGTCCATCAAGTGCTAAGGCAAAGGCAAATCATAAATACCTTCACAGTAGCCCTTACTTCTTAGCTGTTTGTGGGGTTTGCCATCATATATACTGGATTTGTTTGTACTTGATTGATACTGAGTGTAGTACTTTATAGCCTCACAGTATTTGTTAAACTGCAAGAGCTTCAGTAGACAGGTTATTACTGGAATATATCTGGAGTGTGAGCAATGTTTTCCCCCAATGGTGGTGGATTCCTGATAAGCTGGACACCTTGCAGTGGTGGCATTTTCTGAAGTGATTGCCATGCAACTGTTGACACATGCGGGTATCAGGACTGTATCTGAGTCATATAATGCCAGTTGCATGATGGTTGTTCATTCACACTACATACCAGATGAGTTACATTCTAGGATGATTTTGGCAAGAAGTAGTAGCAAATCCTCAAAGCCACCATTACTGATATTAGTGGAAATGCACCACTTCTCTAGCCACAACATCACATCATTCACCAATAGATGAATTACTCTTTTCACTAGAGTTGTGTTATTGCATAATGGAATTTTGCCAGGCTCATGCAAGGTACTGTTGTTAGCAAAGATAGGCCCACAATACATCAGTGAGACTGCATTCTCAGAGCTATCACTCTGCATGCCATATTCAGAAGGCTAGTGTAAGCCTAAAGGCATCAGAAACTCACCTGACTCAGTTTGTGCAAGATGACAAGTACAGCTAGGTGCTGTTATATCAGTATTGGATGACCAGCAAGATATTGTTGGTACAGTAGAGACTGGTGAATAGTCAAATATGACTAGTGTGGCAAAACACTGGCTATGATCCTTGTAATACTTCCTATGCTGTTGGCATACTTCATGGCTGAGAGACTTTCTACAATAACCACAGGGTCTTGTTTCACTTCTCTTACAGCGTAGAATCAGAGTAGCTTTGTCCATAGGGCAAATATCTTGACACTCTACAATGCAATGCTTTTATATCATTTTTTGTCCAAACTCATGTTAATTTGAGACATTGCACCAACATGAATATAAGATTCAATGATGACCTGCCACTTACTTTAGGCCTATCTTACAAGATTCCAGTCAGACTGAATGTCTGTTGATGACAAGACATGATGTGCATAGGTGATACTCAAGGATAATGGAGTATTGTTGCTTGCAACAGCAGCAGAGCTGTTCACACTAAAGTAGAAATCAGATGCCACAGAAATATATTGGTGAACAATGGAAGTCAATTTACCTGAGCTTGTAAATAGAGCAGTGGTACCAAGCCCTAACCTGAAGGCAGTAATAGGAGTAGCAGATTGTGAGCTTGCCTGTTAATGCTGTCAGCAAAGCTTTTGGCTGGAATACTTAATCAAAGGTAACAATAGTATAATAGAGGTGTTATTATTAATTTATAGAAAGTAACAAATTGGACTGTACTGAATAAGCTCAATAGTACACATATTGTAAGCCATTTATGTCCTGCTCAGAACAAAGCCTTGTTGAATAGCTATCACTTTGGTGGTGGTATTCCATGTTTTCAAATCAAACCTGTCAAGTTGCAAATATATGTTACAGCTATGGTAACAGAAATATTGGTTCAAGAAAGTTTGGCCTAGTTCAAAAGAATACATATGATCTGGGTAGGTCAATTGTAGAAGGCAGTGCACATCAGATGGCATAGCTTCAGTGGGCAATCAGCAAGGAAGAAAACATAGCCTAAATATCACTGAAAGCATTGGGCTAGAAGAGAAAACACTGTGCTAACTGGTGCAGAATGAAGCAACCATAATACTGACCAGCATTGGTCCCACCATATCATTTAACAATTTATAAGGGAAGTTACTACACTGCTCCAATAATGGACATAAATGTAGCAACATTCTAAGAAGTGTTTGAAGCAATGAAAGGAACTAGTGGGCTTACATGCTATTTACTTGAAGATATATTGATCTAGAGTAATTTAGTATACTTTGGTGAAAGTAGAGCAAACAAGTTCATAGCATTTGTTAGGGGTCTTGTAGAAAACCTTGAGAAAGCTCTAACCCAAGTACTAAACAATTTAGTGAAAACATTGCAAGTTATTCCCAACTAGAAGTTTGGACAGGAAAGAATGCATTTCACAGGAGAAGCTCTGTGTAGGAAATTAGCATGAAAGTATAGGTAACAACTTAAACATTGTAGTAATAATGAGAATACTCTGATTGAAATTACAAATATACTAAAGCTCTGCATGATCTAAATCTACCAGGTAAAAGTCTGCATGTTGAATTTGCCAATTATAAGCTGATAATGCTTGAATGCATACCAGCAGAAAGCCTAGAGGCACAGCTACCAAGCAACAGGTATTATTCTGAGATATATGACATATCTGGGAAATATACTCCAATCAAATGAATGACACTAATTCATAGATAAATGGGTAGGAGATCAGCATTAAGGATGAAATTAATCTTATCTGAAATAAAATTCTAATAGTATACTCATATACTAGTTAATACAGATTGTATGTGAGCCTTGACATATATTGAAATATTAGTTATTTCAAAAGGCAAGATGGTTAACAACCAGTTTATTTCATTTGAAAATACATATGCTTAGCATTAAGTTTCTAAGCCAATCATTAAATTTTTGCAGTTCAAGTCTCAAAATAATGAGGAGCCCACTTAATTATTGGTGTAACATGAAGTAGTACATAGGCAACAGATACAGTTCAGTTTATCTACCTATAAATTAGTGTTTGAAAGTTTGCTGATTATCAGTCTTTTCCCATTGAATGGTGCCACAATGAGGCATGAGTGCCCAAAAATATCATTGTGCACCAGAGATGCCAGGTCAACCTATACTTGGCAACAGAGTGCAAAACATAGCTCTACAGTATATCAGTGTAATCTATTAACCCTGTAGCATTTGTCAGCAAATGAATTAACAGATCCTTATCAGACAGAAATAGAAATATTATGTAGGATCTAATTTGGTGATGATGATGGAATCAAAAGATTCATTAGCCACAATCTACACTAGGAAATGGGATTAGTCAGCAATTAATCTGGCAAAATGCATATAAGGAGCAGTTGGAACCTGAATAAAAATCAGTTCAAGTTTTAGTCAACAAAATACTAGCTGAACTCCCTATTCCTCCACAACTCTGATATCAAGACTTGTAACACTTGATATTTAGGCACTGTTCATGTGCTTCAAAGACTGTATGGACTTCACATGCTAGTACACTTAGAAATGGCATAATTATTGGCTGGGACATTGAGCTACTAGAGTTCCTTCTTTGCAGCAAAGATACCTTGTTCTTTACTTTGAGTATTGATTGCTCTACATGTATTATCAACTCTTCCTGTCACTGGTATTTTTCCTGATCTCACTGGGTCACTAGACTTGTTCTGTTGGATAGTGCCACATTGAGCATGAGTGGCAATGATGCCATAGTGTGCAGAGAGGCCAATTGAGCTCTACCTGGCCACAGGGTGTGAACATAGCTCGCATCTTCATGCAAGCAGCCTGTGTTTCACCATTGTGTTGAGAATCCATTTGACCTTTTTTTTTGGATCAATGTTGTGCAGGATATGTTAGAGCACAAGCAGACTGAAGATATGCATCTGGTACTCAATACCCATGGCACTCTGAATCTAGCTCCTGTAGCTTGTATCATGTCACAAAAATGAATGGCACTATCTTGGTCCACTGGTACTATCTGGCACTATAAGTGCTTTGTATAGATCTTACTTTAGGGCTAATATTTAAATATAGTGCCAGATAGTACCAGTGGACCAAGATAGTGCCATTCATTTTTGTGACATGATACAAGCTACTGGAGCTAGATTCAGAGTGCCATGGGTATTGAGTACCAGATGCATATCCTCAGCTCTCCTGTGCTCTTACACATCCTGAGCTACATTGATCCACAAAAAAAGGTCAAAAAATGGATTTTCTCCTGCGCAATGGGTGAAACACAGGGGCTGCTTTACATGAAGATGCAGAGCTATGTTTCACACTCTGTGGCCAAGTGTAGGCTCACTTGACCTCTCTGGCACACTATGGCATCATTTGGCACTCATGGCTCAATGTGGCACTATCCAACGGAACAAGTCTATTGCATCTATCCTGTCAGCCACTGTACCTAGTACCCTGATTACTGCTGTGATACAAGCTGACAATATACTTGCTAATACAGGTGATGGTGATGTTTTCATGTTCACATACATGTCTTCAACCAAGGGTACCGCATTTGCTACACTCTCATCTGCTGGAGCAATATTTTCAGCTTGCAGCTCCACAGAGATTCTCATTTGCCCACTTGACTGAGAGCCTGAGGAGTCCACATTATTACCTTCAATAGGCACACTGTCAACACAGTCTTTTTTGGATGTAGCCCTGCTTGTTGCACCAACTGCCAGTATAGGCTGTTGTCCAACTGTGCTTCTGCTACTATCAACAGTGGGGCTTAGTTGAGCTTCAGACAACTTTACTTTATCTTTTGGTGGCATATATATAGAAGTGAGTCAAACCAAGGGGGGATTATTGTTACATATACATGTGTATGTGGTACCACAACTTTACTAATAATGCTTACTGTAGCAGGTAATCACTGAATTTTACACTTATATAGGTGAAATATATCAAATACAGGGGCAGTCTTGAATTCATGGGGGTATTGACAAAAAAATGATATAACAGCATCATGTTGTGGAGTTTCAAGCTTCTTGCCCTGTGGGGAAGACCACTTTGATGCAATGCTATAAGAGAAGCAAAAAATGTCCATGTAGCTATTGTAAAATACTATCAGCCGTAATGCATGCAGACTGGATAGGAAGTAATATAAGGAACATGGACAATGTTTTGCCGCACAAGTCATACTTGATCATTCTTTGGTCAGTGCTGTACCAACAATATCTTGCCATCTGCTTGATACATCCATAATGACACCTAGTTGTACTTGTCACCTTGTGCAAACTGAGTCAGGTGACTTTGTGGCACCTTTAGGCTCACATCAGCCTTCTGAATATGGCATGCAGAGTTATAGCTTGGAAGTAGAAGGCCCAATGACAGATTATGAGCCTATCTTCCATCACATCAGTACCTTGCATGAGCCAGGCAAAATCTCAATATGCAATAAGACAAAACCAGAAGAAAAAAATGCCAAGGATACTCTGTAGAGCCAAGTGTGCATAGTAATTCATTTTCTGGTGAATAATATGATGTTGTGGCTAGAAAAGTGGCTTGTTACCACTAATATCACTAATGAGGCCTTTGAGGATTTTCTCCTACCTATTGCCAAAAGCATTCAGGCAT
Organism: Basidiobolus meristosporus CBS 931.73; assembly: GCA_002104905.1. NCBI lineage: Eukaryota > Fungi > Basidiobolomycota > Basidiobolomycetes > Basidiobolales > Basidiobolaceae > Basidiobolus > Basidiobolus meristosporus. The sequence continues at coordinate 68,248 of MCFE01000226.1, read as the reverse complement.
ACAACTAACCATGTGCATGGCACAAATGGAAAACAGTCATCAATCAATATGCATGTGCATAGGTGGCAATACAAAAGCATGGACTGAATAAACTGAAAATGTATTTATCCCAGTGGCCTTCTGAGGCTGTTTTTGCCAAGAGCACACTGGAAGCATTGGGAGCCATATGTTGACACTGTAGGAACATTTGTTTAAAAGTGGATCACCAATGGTAAATTGATGCATCCCCAGCTTTGATGTCAGGTGTTTGTACCAGGATCCAAGCAGCTATACTGCAAGCATAAAGCTGAAGGCATATACCTCTGCTACTACAGCACCCATTATCTACTCCATCTTGCTTGGTGTGTGGAAAATAGTAGGCCTTGCTATGCCTTTTGGGAGTTTTTTATGGGGCAGATGTGTGGGGAGATAGGAAAATAAGTCATGTTGCAAGTACTCCAATATGCCAATTTCATCAAGAATAATACCTTCAAGTCTATCATGGATGTGATGAGTTGGCATGTGGAGGATGGTCAGGAACAGTTGGAGAATACTGACCACAGTTGTGCACATGAGGGCATCTATGCCTTTAGCATTAGCCAGCTAAGCAGCCACAATGTAAGGGTATTCAGCTAAGTAATGCAAAGCTAGGATGGGTGCAGCAAGCAACTTATTTTTGTTATGATAACTTTAACCAAGTATGCTGGGTTTCTCTTGGTCACAAGTCAGTTTCCACTACATTTAGTATGGCAATCACACAAACAAGAGCCAGAGCTCACCTATAAGGGGGATTTAATTCTAGCAGGAAGAAGGAATACAGTGGCTAAATACCAAGAAGTTCTTTTTAGATTTTCAGTTGGTTTTCAAGGCTAAAGTGGCAGTAACCAAGCATATGTTTGCATGATATATATGTTGCAACAATTGAAGATATATGGTAATGCTGCAAGTATTACACTAAAAAGCTGTAAAGTTGAGGAGATAGAAGTTTCTCAATTGCAATGGGTGTGCATGTATGAAGAAGTTAGTAAGCAGGAGGCCATAACTTCTTTTGATTTGAAATATATGTGGAGTACCTAAGGTAGCAGTGGGTGAGTAAATGCATAAGGGTGAATCTCTAGTGAAAATATGAATGTTGCAAGGGAAGTAGAAGAAGGAAATGCCATTTGGTATATTGTTACAAAAGCAGTGTAAAGAACTAGCTGTAGGTTGCCATACTGCTGTAATAGTGCCTACAGGGGTTTGCAATGAGGCCATGATAACACCATTTAGTTTCTTGTCATATAAGGCAAATTAAAGTATTGATCAGTTACATCTGCTCAAACACATGTGGAGTGCATCAAGACTGTTTTAACACCATACTATACAGCTTAAAAGATCACTAAAAATATCATCAGGTTTTTGGCATTATTTTGGTGGTAAAATCAGTAGACACTGTCACAATCCTGTGATAAGATTATGTAGAGGGTCAATAATTCCAAGCTACCAGCATTATGATGGACACATTGTGAAATCCTGAAGGCTGATCTAGGTCAGATACATCTGAAGGACCAAATCACTTTTCATTGGGTTCTTGTTTTGTACTACAGGTTCTCTTTGATAAATCCTGCAATGGTGCATGTGTTTCTGCCTGATTGTACCTGACTGATACTTTCTGGCAACCTGATTTCTCTTTCCTGCTTGTTTCTAGCCTACAGCTCTGGTTGTAATAGGCTTTTGAGGAAGCCACTGATTTTAACCATTTCACCTTTTCTCCCCTGCCTTTGATAGTTTCTGCTATTCTTGAGGTGCTTTCTTATCACAACAGTGCCAGCCCATATTCTAATTGCTTATTTGAATCCCAGATAATGGTGATGAGACAGTGCAAGCTCATTGTGCTTAGTCTCAGTTTTGTGATTGTCACAGAATATGCCAGCCTCAGAATGAAGGCATGCTAGACTACAAACAGCTTCTTAAATATTTGCTCACTCTTTATCATTGCACTCAGCAGCCTCACAGATTTTCAATGTCTCTTGATTGTTTATAGATGTAGCCCCTCTTGCTGTGCTGAATGTCAAAGAAAGCTGTTGCCCAACTATTTTTCTGCTGTTGTATGTTGTGGGGTTAGGTTGAGAATCAGTCAGTTGTGCTTTACTCTTATGCAGCATATTTATGGAAGTGAGCCAAACCAAAGGGTAAGTAGTTATATATATATGTGAGTATGTGGTGCCACAGCCCCAATTATAATGTTTACTATGGTGGTTCACCACTAAATGTTACATTCATGTAGGTGCAAAGTCCCAAATACAAGACTGTCTTAAGCTTACAGGGTATTGACAAATAAATGATGTAACAGTGCTACACTGTCAAGTATCAATTTGTTTGCACCATAGACAATACCACTCTGATTGGAAACCCTAAGAGGAGGGTACAAAGATCATGTGGCTATTGTAAAAGTCCCTCAGTCCTTGATTATAGAGACAGCATAGGAGCTATTATAAGGGTCATGGCCAGTGTTTTGCCACACAAGTCATATTTGATCATTCATCAGTCACTGCTGTACCAAAATTATCTTGCCAGCTATAGCTAGATCCAGAGTGCCACGGGTAATCAGTACCAGATATATATCTCCAGTCCTTCTGTGCTCTTACACATCTTGCACAGCATTGATCCCAATAAAAGATCAAGAAATGGAGTTTCTCCTGCACAATGGGTGAAACACAGGGGCTACTTTGCATGAAGATGAACAACTATGTTTCACACTCTGTGCCAAGTACAGGTTCACCTGGTCTCCCTAGCATATAATGGCACTATTTGGCACTCATGGCTCAGTGTGGCACTTTCCAACAGAACAAGTTCAAGTCTCAAATACAAGATTGTCTCAAATTCTCATGATTATTGACAAAAAATGATACAATAGTATCATGTTGTTGATTATCAGACTGTTTGCCCCTTGAACAAGACACATTTGACTCTAGGCTGTTAGTGAAGTGAAAAAGACCATGTGGGTATGGTAGCAAGCCTCCCAATCATGAAGCATGCAAACAGCATGGAATGTATTACCAGGATCACAGCCAGTGTTTTGCCACACAAGTCATATTTGACCATTCATCAGTCATTACTGTACCAACAATATTTTGCCAGCCACTTGACACTACTATAATGGCACCTGGCTGTACTTTTCACCTTGTGCAAACTGAGTCAGGTGTGTTTGTAATGCCTTTAGGCCTACCCCAGCCTTTTGCTTATGGCATGCAGAGTGATAGCTCTGAAGAAGCTGGCTCACTGAGGGATTATGAGCCTATCTCTCCTAACAACAGTACCCTGCATGAGCCCAGCAAAATCCCAATAAGTAATAAGACAATACTTGTGAAGAAAAATGCTAAGGATACTTTATCAAGCCAAGTGAGTCCAGTAATCTATCAATTGGTGAATGATGTAGTGTTGTGGCTAGAGAAGTGGCACCTTTCCTCTAATATCAGTAATGGTGGCTTTGAGGATTTACTACTACTTCTTGCCAAAATCATCCTAGAATGCAACTCACCTGGTATGTAGTGTGAATGAACAACCATCATGCAACTGGCATTATATGACTCAGATACTGTCCTGATACCAGCATGTGTCAACAGTTGCTTGGCATTCACTTCAGAAAATGCCACCATTGCAAGGTGTCCAGCTTATCAGGAATCCACCACCATTGGGGGAAAACATTGCTCACACTCCAGATATATTCCAGTAATAACCTGTCTACTGAAGCTCTTGCAGTTTAACAAATGCTGTGAGGCTATAAAGTGCTACACTCAGTATCAGTCAAGCACAAACAAATCCAATATATATGATGGCAAACACCACAAACAGCCAAGAAGTAAGGGCTACTGTGAAGATAGTTATGATTTTCCTTTGCCTTAGCACTTGATGGATTCTCATTAGACAAGTACTCTACCAGCAAATCCTGCTGGCCACTGATTCTTATCAACCTGAATCTGCCACAGACTGTACTGTATCAGAGCAGAAATCTGATGGCAGTCTTACTGGTATCAGGGCCTGAATCACTGTCCAACCTGGATAGCTACCTGCATCTGTTGCTGGATGTACTTTGTCAGCTTTCCAGCAGGATAACAGTAAATGGCCATCATATAAAAGTGCATATAATTATCTCCATTGGAGACACTCCAGCCATAAGTAAGATAGCCAGCTTTCCTTGGCACAATAGACAGTATTGTTGCCAACTGTGGGAGATCCAGCGGATTTACTCCATAACTCACACACACTGTTATTACCCAAACATCAACACTAAGAACATCAGCTTCCTGCAGAGAGGATGTACAGAAGTCACCATGCAATTGCAGCAAAGTTGGCAAGCTAAAAGTTATTGGCTGGAATATGGAATTAATTGGAAACCAGAGGTACTCAAGTTAGAAGGTATCTGCTGGAGCAGAAGCTTTCCACTGGGAGCAATTCATTTGCTTTGCAGCAATATCTCTATAATGATGACCAGGTTGTATATGGGGCATTTCAACAAAATGAGCCCTTTGAGATATCGGAGGAATTTGAAAGAATTGGCAAGATTTTACAGGGTATCACCTACTCTAAGTACTGCTCATGGGCTCCAATCAACATACATAGGCATATGCAACAATATAAGTGCAAGGACTGGATGAACTGGATATGTATTTAATCAAGTGGCCTTCAGAAGCCATTTCTATCAAGTGTATATTGGAAGCATTGGGAGTCATATGTGGAAATCATAGGGATATTTATCCAGAAGCAGATCACCAATGCCAACTTGATGCAACAGCATTTGTGCAAGGAGTTTGTGACAAGATTTGAGCAACTATACCACAAACATATAGCTGAATCCTAAGATCTCTGCTGCTATTGTATTCATTCTCTATTCTATCTTACTTGGTGTGTTGAGAATACTGGGCCTTGCTTTATCTTTTGAGAGTTTCCAATGAGGCAGATGTGTGGGGAGATAGGAAGTCAAGTCAAGCTGCAAGTACTACTGTATCCCAATCTCATCATGAATATAACTTTCAAGTCTGTCACAGATGTGATGAGGTGGCACATGGAGGACAGTCAGGAAGAGATGGAAAACACTGGGCATGGTTAAGCAGTACCAATGTATGAGTGATTAGTTATGTAATGAAAAGTTGGGTTGGGTGCCGCAAGCAACCAATTTGTATTAGGAAAACTCTACCAAAGTACGCTGGATTTCTCTTGGCCACAAGCCACTTTCTACACCATTCAATACAGAATTCTCATAAACAAGAGCCAAAGCACACCTACAAGGGGGACTAGAGTCCAGCAGGGAGTAGATAGATATTGGCTAAGTACCAAAAAGGTCTTTGCAGATGTTCAGAAACATTTGGTAAACCTGTATGGTAGTACTGTATGAGAATAGTTGAAGGCTGCCATACTGCCATGATGATGCCAACAGTATGTGCACCTCAAGGCCATCAAAACACTGTCAAGTTTGTTTGGCATTAAAATCAGCAAAACACAATATTCCAACCTGCTGGCATTATGATGGCCTCATTGCAGGATCCTGATGGCTGAGCTGGGTAGGGTTGACCTGCAGGACCAAGTTATTTTTCATAGAGATATATCACCAGTCTGATCTCTGACAAAGCTGCAGGATCCTCCTTAGTCTGTCTTGATAAAAACATGAACCATAGATGGCCAATCTAATCGAAGGTATTGGGCTGGCAACATGGGGTTGTGGCTCTTGATTGTGAGTATATTTTGAGTATAGTAAGCTGCACACACTATTGGTGTACCATACTTCTTTCTGAAAAAGACATTGCAACTCCAGCAGTTGACTTGAAGTGACTGATGAAACCTCTCTAGAGGTTTCATTGAGTTTGGTAACAAGGTTTGCCCACTTTGATTGGGAGAGGAAGCATTTGGGATCAAATGATGAAACCATTTATTTTTATAGTCTAGACTACAATCAAATGGACTTTGTTGTGGAGGACTTCTGCTTTCTTTCTGTGAGATGTGTGAGTAAATGGGTAGTTTTTGGCAGCTCTGAAAATGACAGCTGAACAGAATTGCTTAGTTGGATAATGAAATATAGAGCCATGAGTGACAAATAGTGCATAGTATGCCAGGAGGGGCACAGCAGATCTGTGTTTGGTCATATATTGTGAAACACAGTTCTAACCTTTGTGCAAAATAACTCCTGTATTCAATCAATGGGCTGGAGAAAGTCAGTTTTTTAGCCTTTTTGCGGGGTTGATTGTCTGCATTATGCATAGCTGCACAGTGAAGCTGAAGGCATGCCAATACCCATGACACTCTAAATCTATCAACAAGATCTATAGAATGTCACAAAAATGCATCAAAACTTTCTTTGTCTACTAGTACTATGTGGCACCTTGCTTGAGTGTTAACCTTAAAGCAAAGCCTGTTGTAAGTCTCTTGGAGATAATGGATGACATTGGGACAACAAGTATACTAAGTGGTTTCACTCAATGATTTATTAAATGTAAGAGTATTATTTATACTTTTATGTGATCTTAGCATAACAAACATGTGAGTTGTATTTGGGAAGGTCCCTAAAACATGTGTGCAATGTTTGGGCTGTTTGGGTAGCTCTGGGAATTCTCATGTTTGGGGTACCCAATGTTTTGGTGCATATAATTCAAGAAAATCCCAACAAGGAATTTGGTCAGTATTCTCTAAGATTATGTAGGTAATGATCCAAGTGACTAAGTTAGGTGAATATTCAGGTGAAATTACAAATTTCTACAACAAATCCTACATGAAGGCACTTGAAGTGCCAGGTTGTACCAGGGGACCAGGACAGTACTGTGCATTTTTGCAACATGCTACAGAACCCATGCAGCAAGATATTAGAGTGACATTTGGTATTCAATGGCATGCCTCATGGCTCAATGTGCCACCATCCAATGGAACAAGTCTAATATATGGGAAATTCAAGAATTGCATGTATAATATGGCACTGCCCAACAGAACAAGTCTAACAGCAACTAAATGCTAACAGAATGCAAATAGGATGGTATTTGAGCTCAGGTGAAAGACTGGAATAGGGTATCAATAAACTTAGCAGTCAGTGATATGAGTCCTTGGAAGAGAAGTGTCATGTCTTCAGTGACAGTAACAGAGCTTGTGAAACATAACTATTAGTGACCAAGATCCTTATTATATATAATTACCATATACATGATACAACAGAGTAATTGCAATATACTTATGCACTTCAGAAGCAGTGCCCATTAGTTGGTAGTCAGATACTGCCACGTCTTACTGAATATTGGTAAAACTGGTGTACATCAGGGTCACCATCAAAGCTCTTGAGGCCGGATGTCAAGGAGCATAAAATGCATGGTATATATTAATGGAGGTATGATAGCATGAGAAGATGATACAGGGAATATTTACGCTGTATGGATTTGTACCAGTCATGCACAAGAGATACATAGACTTGTTGCACTTGGTACAGAACAAGAAAACAGGGTAAGTTTTGTCATCAAGTAGAAATACGATTGGTCTAGAGGTGACCTTGATGTGACGAATCGATCAGTAGTCAGAGCTGCATACTCGGATTTGATGAGCTCAGCAACCAGTTTCTTACGGTCGAGGGTTATATATATATATATAGGCAATCCAAATCCAGGCAGCATTTCGGGACCAAGGTTTGAACATGACAGATTTTTTCATGCACCAGTTCCGGGCCAATTCCCTTTGGTGCGCCACCAATTGCCATGGAAAATCCGGTTGGCGGCCATTTTATCCTAACCGTACATCATGCATGGCACCACCGTGGCTGAATGGCCCCAGGGCCGGATCTATGGATCAACAATATTTTTGGGCACCCATCACTTGTTTGACAACTGGTTGGGAGCAACCGGCCTTTTCCAAACAATTGCACCGGCAAAAAGCCGCCATTCAAAGCTAAGCCATCGATTGGCCGTTTTTCGCTCCGCCTGTGACGAACAGCCTTGCCGCTGATGCTTGGTGTACTCGTGTCCCGTGGCTAGCTAGTTACCATGGATTTTTCAGCCGCCAAGGGTGGAAATGATTCGTTTCGACGAAGCGCACACAAGGATACCTGATGTGGCCCGGAGAAAGAAGAACCATAAAATCAATCATCCGCATCAATCTCGGGTAGGATCATTCATACTAGATGGTGACATCCAGTGTGCTCTCTCAATATCAAGCGTACGACCTGAACCCTGCTGACGGGTATTGGGCCATGAGTACATTTTGATTCGGGGGAACTGTGAATGGCCCCAGGATCAGTGGTTGTGGCCACAGAAAGGGCCAAAAAGGTGCGCTGCACCTCTCCACCACCAGTAGGCTGTGCATCGGTCACCACCGTGATATCCTTGGTGGGACTCCGTAGAATGGCCGGATTGCGATCTATGACTGGCCAACTAGACGATTGTCTGAACGGAAGTATCGCAAATTAATGGGCCAAGTGAGTCATGTCGAGTGACATCACGTCCGGTTTGCCGGATCCAATATCCTAGACTTTACTGCTACAGTTGTCAACTGACAGTCATTCCAAGCACATTGATGCTCCTTGGATCGCCGAACTCGACCCTATGGATGCCCCCAAAATCCAGTATCCAGTCTACCCGGACCGTACAGGAACCTTGATGTCAAGAGGGGTCCAGGTACACTGAACAACTGCATCTGGGCTTGAGCAGACCGGAACCTCAGCCAGGTTGCTCCATTCCACAGCCCGAGCCGGCAATTTCGGGACGTAGATCGTCCGACTGACGCTGTCGAGTCTCCAAGGACCCCCACCGATCCCAACCATTTCCCCAACTCCATCTACACCATGGGTGGCTCGGCGGTGGACATGTGATGATCTACCATTGATCATCCCCAGAAAACATTCGTTGTCGGGATATCTCACCCAACAAACAGGTCTCAGGGACACCGAGGCCACTGAGCGAGATCTATTCGGCTCGCGGAAAGGGCAGCCGACCAGCATTGGCCCTCGGTGAGTCCGAATGTGGAAGGATTGGCATGCCCACCATCTCCATGGGGTCCTGCTGAATCAGGGAACCGCCACATCTGCGAGGTTAAAGGGTACAGAAATCAAAGAGGGGTTTATTAATGATCTATCTCTAAGCTAAAATACCAGCCCATCGGTCATATCTATTCTCTAAGCACGGTGACGCCCCGTGGTCAATGCTTCTCATCCAGGGAGGCACGTAACGTGGTGGATTTGGTGATGGAAGACGGGGCCTTCGAGGAGAAGCCGTGGGTGAGCAGTTGGGCGGGCACTCCCCACAGGAACACCCCAACCACGGAGAATCCCAATGCGAGCAGGAACGAGGGATAATCGTAGACCTCGAAGAAGGTGTAGTGAAGTCCGCCGGCCACATCCCCCACCTTTAGATACCCGAAGACCATCACGGCGACGAATCCAGTGATCCAGCCAACGATCACCGAGGCGGTGGTCACGTACGCCTCCAGTCTGCGGGAAAGTCCCAACAGGATAGGAGCCGCGCAGCAGGTGGCAACCAGATTGGCGACCAAGAATAGGTTCATCACCTGGTATCCGCGGAGGGAGACCACGACGAGCGGGACGTTGACAATGACCACGACCAGACGGGACCACCAAACGGACCTTCCCCTCAATAACAAGGAGGAGATGTTGTCCACCAACGCGTTCTGCAAGCTATCCACGGCGGACTGGTTCATTGTGGCGGCTAGCACGGTCACGATCACGATGATCCATACCGGTGCCTCGCCACCGGCCCCCAACAGCGTAAACAAGACGGTGTTCGGGTTATCGATGGTGAGGCCAGCCCACGCGGCGAGGAATCCGCAGAACCCGTAGAAGAAGATGATGATGGTGACCACGGTCATGGAGACCAGGGCCCCGGTCCGCAACGTTTTATCATCCGCGGAGGCCCACACTCGCTGCCACATCGCCTCGTTGTAGATGGTGGAGCAGGTCAAAGAGATGGGCATCACTGCGATGGCCGAGTACCCCAGGTAGTTGGGGGCCAGTTCGGCCGGCAGCTCAGCGCTGAGTGGCATACGGAAGGTGGCGGCAATGTAGATGGCCATCACGGTGACAAAGATGATACTAAACAGGCCCTGTATTTGGTCGGTGATGATGGACACGGACAAGCCTCCGGTGGCGGTATAAATCATCGTGGTGCACCCGATCACAATGACGATGGGGATACGGTTGGTGCCCACCACAGTCTCGAACAAATCCCCGATGGAGGTGTACTCCGCGGTCAACGCGATCCCCATATTGAAGATCATGATGATGGACACCAACACCTCCAAGGTACGTCCGAACCGCTGGGACACGAAATCGGCCAAGGAGAGGACCTTGGGAAAGCGCGACTGGATCTTCTCCCCGAAGAAGGCGACAATGAAAATCGGGATACCGCAAGCTACGGCGTAGAATATCACCCCCAAGATTCCAGCGGACAAAGCGTAGCTGGGAGGGCCGAAGAGAGTCCTAGAGAGGGGGTGGGACCAGGTTAGGTCAGGTCAGGTCGCGTATGGTTTGGTATGGTTGGTTTCGAGGAGAATACTACGCTCACGCGGTTCACTTACCAGGCTCCCACTGCGGCCGCATAGAAACTCCAAATGATCTTCCCGGTGCCTTGAGAATTCCTCGCGGTCAAGAAGAACTCGGCGTCCTTGTTGCGTTCCTGCATTTTCCGACTCCATACGAGGGCAAATAGCCCGAAGCCTACGCAGACGGCGATGCTCGCCGCGTAGGAGGCGGTCTGTAGGGTGGACATGCTGGTTGGTGTCGCGGGCAGCTGGCGGGGACGTATTTATCCAGGCGTGGCAGCCGGGTTCAGGGTTTTTTTTTCATCGCCGCCAGATCAGTGCGTCTTCCCAAAATAAACCTTATTCCCATCTGGCATGAGGGAAGAGTTTGCGGATCGGTTAAGGTATAGGCATTCCCCATTCCAGGCCAATTTGGGAGACTGGCCCGAAATGACCCTGTTTGCCAACGTAAATTAAACCAAATCTCACTTAAGGATATTTCCTCATGATCCGTGGGGCCACTCATTGGCTGCATTCGAAAAATTTATCCAGTGTGACTTCTGTACCAATCAATTCCATTTTTGGTAAACGACTGGCTTTGAACCGGCATGCGGTCGAATAGGCTATCAGTGACGCGGGGGAGATAAGTGGGTGATGGAGGGCATTCTCACCCGGTGGTGTCTAGATGGTGAACAGGTTGGAAGCATCCTTCTTGCTACAGTGGAATTTCAAATCAGAGGGAGTACACATCAGTAGCGGTTTTCGGTCGCCCATACCGAATATATCAATCTACTCACATGCGACCCGACGCGCACACCGCTTCTCACGCTGTGGGCAGAGTGGGAGAATTCTTGGCAGCTGAACAGACATGCGTAATCCGTCCATTCCAATTAGAGCGGCCAATCTGGCTGCCCACTGCATGAGTCAAGTGGGATGAATATCCACGAGTCTAGAGAGCATGCCACGGACCATTGCTGCTGACCCTTCCCCGTTCAGTGTGGAGGCAACTGGATTCGTCTGGGAAGGGTGGCTCGACAAAGATGGATCATGATTTCCATATCGGGGAGCACTAAGAAGGTCGTTGATGGTGAGTATGGGAACCAGTTCTAACATCTTTATCACCAATTTATAATTATCGAAGAGCCCTCGGATTTGTCAAATATCAGACATGATGGTTGCATTGTCGTAGCATTGTGGTCGCACCTTGGCTATTATAGCGAAACACCGAATCCCTTCCCCAAACTGCAATATTATAGATCTTGGTGTTGCGTGCAGTTCGGATCCATTCCTACCGGCGTATATAACCGGCATTGGTGTCGGACACCTGGGTGGCTTGCATTCTAGTTCTTCCTTCCCTTGATCCCCTCAGCTTGCCTTTGCTTTCCCCTCCCACCTACCCTTTACCCTGTTTACCAAAGGTAACCCGGCCCACGCACCACTGCCCAACTAACCGATATCTTGCTGGTCGCTAAATAGAGATATCTCCACCCGAGCCCCATCCAGGTTGAGTATTCGTTTGTTATGCACTTGAACTACCCTCTACATCGACTTGTTTTTCAAAACGACTTCGCCGGGCTGGAAACCGCCTTGGGCGGCTCTTTGTACAACCAAATCAATGAGAGAGACCATCATGGGAACACCCCGCTCCAACTATCCCTTTTGCTGGAGCATCTTGAGGTTGCCCATCTGTTGCTTGACCGTGGAGCAGACTGTATAGGCCGTAAGAGGGACCACAATGGAGTCCCTACGTGGAGCCCTCTCGAGGATGCCACCGCACTCCAGAACCGGGACCTGATCCGAAAGATCCTGCTCAAATCGGTGGAACAGCAGGCTCGAGATTGGTGTGCATCACCCATCAGTCTACTCACAGCGAAAGCCCATCAGCCCTCGGCCAATGAGAATCCAGTGAGCACGAACTCCCCTCCTGAGGGAGGGCCACTGGCGAAATTGAATCAAAGGTTGGGGGAGACGCTGGACATCACGTTGCATTGGAAGTTCACCAGTCGGCTATCGAACCTGTTGGCGAGACATACGTTACCCAGAGATGCGATAAGAGTCCGGAAAAAAGGCTGCTACTTCAGGGTGGATTTCGGGGAGCCCACATTGCTCCTGGGCGGAAGAGTCCAATCGCCAGACCAAACAGCGGCCGACGTCATTCAGAAGCGTAGACAAGCGTTGAAGAAATCCAACCAGAGTCGGTTCAGTTTGATTGTTCGAGCCGACGATCCGAATAGCGCGCAGGCATTCCCTCTACCCCCCACCGTCATCATAGTGGATCATGAGCGCGAGCTCACCCAAGAGGTTTACCCCTCTCTAACCGGCCCATTGATCGATAACTTTGTCGGCAATACGATGCGTTCGCCGATGGTGAAATGGTGGTTGCCCTTACAAAACGTCACCATCAAGCCTTGTGAGCCCAGGAAGAAGCTTTCGCTGCTGAAAAAGAAGACCGGTCATAAGATATACAAGATCAAGAACGTCTCCATCTCCATTCTAGCCCGCGAGTTGGTCGATAACATGTGGACCAGTCCCAACGGCCGTACCGTTAGTGTTTCCTCAAGTGTGCTGATCAATAAGCTTCGCTCACTGGGATTCAACGGGTTGGACACCTTGCTCTCCCAAGAAAAAACCGATGTTGCTGATGGGCCCAAAAATGGGACGCAAGGATCCATGGACTCGGACTCAGAGGTTGATTCGGACTCGGAGGACGACCTGGACTCGAATGGGAAATCCTCGGGGACCGGGCCCAAGTTTTTGAAACGTCAGGATAGATCGGATACTGCAAGCAAGCGACAGTCCTTAGCGTGGGACGAAGTGAGCATAGAGCAGTTTGGGAACGTGTATCGCAGTGAGCAGGATGCCATTCCCGTGGTGGTGGCGGAGGACCTCGACCATTACTTCAACGAGAATAACACCGGGGCCATCACCTTTTCCAAGGCGAAGGTCAGCACGCAGCTGTTCAAATTCGAGTGCAAGCAATCGATCAAAGTATGCTGGGCCCAGCCTCGCGGCCTCGACAAATCCGACGGGTTCCCCATCTCTCTGAGCCAGATCTCCCCAGTACTGGAGCAGCTACTTGGTGGCGGGATCTTGGATTGGTCAGGATTTGTCAGATTATGTAACATCGCACATAAAGATGGAGAGACCCCAGCTGGGTTCCCGGTCAAGATAGATTTCCCTTTACATCCAGTACTGGGGGTGAGGATAAGCACGAAGGAGTGCGAAGTTGGCTCCGATATTTCAGAAGACATCTTTTGGCTCAAAGAGTACACGCCAGGGATAATTCTCAAGTGAATTTCCCCAGCGCCCTCCAACCCAGATCCCTCTCTATAATCCCCTTCGATGCATCCCTCTTTGCCCTTCGATTAACATTAAACATATAATCCATTATATTCTTGAATATCCCATGGCCTCTGGTAGATGTAGATCTATACATCATCAACTCTAGCCTGATCCGAGATCTTGGGGAGATTGCCGGCGAATTCCAGGGAACATATATTAACCGAATGTGGCAACTCTTGGGTGACATGATGTATCGGGATGAGCGGAAAAGATTGCTGGCAGACGTTTTAGATCAATCAAATCATAATCACCAGATGGCCAGTTAGGTCACTGTTTCCCCTTTCCAATGTAGTCTAAGTACTTATCACATTTACACCATTGGGCTGAATGTTGCTCGTGGATAAAGCTGATGGTCAATTGCTGACTACTGGACTGAATATGGTAAGTAGCGTTCAAGTTTGTATATCGACAACATACCGGGTGGGCAAAAAGGGCAGTCCGTAATACTAATAGGTTGACTATTTGCTTGGGTTTTTTTAAGATATTCTCCGATTGTTCTGGTAGAATATTAGTCACTTCAGTTATAGTCACGGATTATTTCAAGCATCGATCCAATCAACAAGCTGAATCGTTATAATTTCATAGCTATATATGGGTGTTCTTGTTCTATTCTGTTATCTGATCCCTCATTACTATCGAATCATTGCTCATCAGAAAATATACAATGAACACTGTGCGCCAACATCGCTTTAAACTTAGGTGTATATTGCGTGTCCCTACGCTATTCACCTAGACTACATTATCAGTACATTTTGAATATTCCATGTTGATAAGTTGGCATTTTGAACCAGAAGGGATTTATTTCTATGTTCGTGGGTATAAATCTTTTACTCTGTCCTATAATCAGGGTACAAATCTATCAATGCCAGATAAATGATACACTACTGGCGGTGTCGAAGTTTCCGTAAATTGTATTATAAAGCCCACCTTTGCAGTTGAATTCGAAGTTCCAGTTGCTTGTTGCACAGTGCCATCACTGTTGATTCTCTCCACAACACCAACATGCCCAGTGGCCCCACAACCCTGATACCCGGGCTGGATCACAATAATGGAGGGAACTCGTGGCTGACTGGACTTTGTCCAGCCACCAGCACTACGAGCATTGCTGGTACAGGAGCTGGCATCACTCACCCAAGTAGTGTACTGGCAGGTGAGTTGATAGTAGCGGGCATCCGCCCAATCGGTGCATTTACCGTTGTTGTAACGATGGTCCAGTGAGCACGATGTGAGTCTGGCAATGCCATCAGGTTAACTTCCATGGTGTTCTGTTGACTCGATTCGTGGGACGGAGCATTCGCGACTGGTGCAGGTAAAGCTACGACGGTGGACCCAGTTATGCTGATAGTACCAAGAAGAGCACAGGATAATACTGCGATTTTGATCATTGATTGTGCTCCAAGATCCTGTTGATACCGGCTTATATACGAATTCCCAAGATCATCAGCATCATTCCAATCCAATCCACTTATTTCAAGGCTCAGCTAGATCCAACTGATCCGATAGCGTGCTCTTCGCCAATTTCATCCACCGCTTTTTTGGTAGTTGGCATAGAATCCAAGATGGATTGAAATTTCATAGTTTTGTGTCCCATTGTGGAGATAATCCCATCACCTCAATTCATATTGACACCATCCAGGTTTTCAAAACATCATCGCTACTCCATGCGTGAATCGCTCACACATGAACGAATCGTGTTGAAGTCCTCTAGTTGCCCTACTCAGTGCGGACCGGAATTCAAGGATAGCATAACTTTACTTTGTCGAATCCTTCGATTAGATTCTATACCTGATAGGTCAAGTAAAGCTTTGGACCGCCAAAATCATTTGAATGCGTACCAATTTCCGATGAACTATGTGCCACTGATAAAGTAATACAAGGACGTGGAATACATATTTTGACCCTGATCTCAAAACTGCTCATCAAAATACGGATTGTAACCAATTGGATGTTTATATTACTCTCAAGATGAGGGCCTCTCGGTCAAAGCTACTAACCAGTGCTCATTAATGTGACAAGGTGCAGTTTATTGTCATACAACATACCAGGAAATGAAATTTACGAATATCATCTCATGTCTCATCCAATTTCCAGAATCGCCTGATGTTATTTATGGCTCTATCTAGCATTTCCTAATGCCAAATGAATGATACACCACTGCTGGTGTCGAAGTTACCATAGGATTCAGTGTACAACCCGCCTTTTCCACTGAATTCGAAGTTCCAGTTGCTTGTGTACACACTGCCATCACTGTTGATTCTCTCCACAACACCAACCTGCCCAGTGGCCCCACAACCCTGATACTCGGGCTGGATCACAATAATGGAGGGAACTCGTGGCTGACTGGACACTGTCGAGCCACCAGCACTACGAGCATTACTGGTACAGGAGCTGGCATCACTCACCCAAGTAGTGTGCCGGCAGGTGAGTTGATAGTATCGGTGCATTCACCGTTATTATAACGATGGACCAATGAGCATGAGGCGAGGATAGTAGTTCTATAGAGCTTGCTTCTAACTTCTGTAGTGTTCTACTGGTTGGATACTTGTGACGGAGTATTGACGACTGGTGCTGGTAGAGCCATGGTGGTGAACTCGGTAAGACCGATGACACCGAGTACAGCCAAAGAAAACGCGGAGATTTTGAACATTTCTGTGTCGAAGAAGATTCGGGATCTTTGGTTTACGTAGCTTGGTTATGCATGCTACAATTCATATCCTGCTCCACTGATTCCTCGAATATACCTCAACCCAATCAACTTGAGCAATACCACCTGGGCTACAAAGTTGGTTCTAGCCAAATTATACCAAAAGGCTCATTGGCCATTATCAATCAAAAGCTAGGGACAAACATCAGCGTCTGGGCTATCATGAATATGGCTTGTCAGAGTGCAACCCTGGTGCTTGCCAAATATTTTCAAAGTGACTCAGCTTCTCACTGTTCGTTGTATTCGCCGTTTAACTCAAAAATTGGGGATGGTTAAGGGGACTTCAATCGACTAACTTGGCAATACATATCAGTCAGCTGCACGGCCTTGGGATAATCAGGCGGAGGGGGGGGATAAGGAATATTTGTATTTCATTTTTCCAAGCATTCCGTTTGCACCGTGGTGTTTCCCGGGCAATAATAACTTTTATTAATGTTTGACTCAACAAATATACCACGTAGCGATGAATATCGATAAGCATTTGAACAATATATACGCCTGTTGTGACTTGTCTAACCATTCTACATATCATTTATAGAAATTTCCCGGCTTGCCAACCCCTATTGATCCTCTATTTTACAGTTATGGGAGTTCACACCAACCACGGCCGAGGCATGCTTATTATTAACAAATGAACCCATATTTCTCGCACTAGCGCTTTAGACTAGCAAATCCGGATTGGAATGAAAGATTTCTACTGGTACTTACACCGTAATGATTCCCAATGACCTGAGCTGTTGAGATATAAAGAAGTAGACAATTCTTACACCAGTATTGCAGGGCTTATTGGTAGATTTTTCGCAAGCCTATCTGGTCTTCGACGTCAGTCCGTTCGAAACTTGACAAAATACATTTCCGAGAGTCAGAATAATCCAGTTAATATGCCAATACGCATTTATGATTTATTAAGGTTAAGAGGTATTTCCAATATGGAACGGTCTAGTCTGATCTATTGGTTGATTTCCAGAATCTTTGAATCTTGGTCATGCAAGCATCTGATATATATTAATGCCAGATAAATGATACACCACTGCCGGTGTCGAAGTTGCCATAGGATGTAGTGTACAACCCGCCTTTCCCACTGAATTCGAAGTTCCAGTTGCTTGTGTACACACTGCCATCACTGTTGATTCTCTCCACAACACCAACATGCCCAGTGGCCCCACAACCCTGATACCCGGGCTGGATCACAATAATGGAGGGAACTCGTGGCTGACTGGAAACTGTCCAACCACCAGCACTACGAGCATTGCTGGTCCAGGAGCTGGCATCACTCATCCAAGTAGTTTGCTGGCAGGTGAGTTGATAGTAACGGGCATCCGCCCAATCGGTGCATTTACCGTTGTTGTAACGATGGTCCAGTGAGCACGATGCGAGGTTGATAAGTCCTTCTGGCTTAGTTCTAACTTCTGTGGTGTTCTTTTGGTTTGATTCTTGAGACGGAATGTCCACTGATGGTGCGGGTAGAGCTGACGCGCTGAACTCTGTTAGACTGATGGTGCTCAGAAGAGCACAAGACAATGCTGCGACTTTGACCATTGTTATGTTGATTTAATTTGATGATATTGAGGAGGCTGGATTTTATATCAATTTTAGGGCTTACGGATCGAATTTGTGTCTAATCACCAACAGATGCCCATTAGGATCCATTGAAGATCAGATCAGCCGTAGGCATTGTACCCGTTCGATGGATTGGAATATTTGAGCTATTTACTGACTAGGTTTGGTAACTGAGGTCCCGCAAATTTCATGGGACCTGCTCCAATCTGGATCTGGATCGAGTGGGAGAAACTGTCGATAATAGTATAGATTCAACTAAGGCCTAATCGACATTCAGTGAGCAGTCATAATGATGGGACCACGACTTTGCGGTAAATATCACTACAAAAGTAGTTGGTGAATCTTGCTTTTGTATGGCTATGAAAGTTCCAGCTGCTAGAATGTCCTCCATCATAGTATGGCTACGTTTCCGGTTGCCCCACAACTTTGTTTTCTAGTCGGGTGGCAACCATGAAGGAGTCTTGATGCTGATTGGATAACATCCGAAAGTTGATACATTGTACAAGTTCCAGACTAAAGATTCCTGAACCAAAGAACCTTCAACATTAGATTCGTTGACATAGATGAAAATTCCAAAAAAAGTGATCGAAGCTAGCCTGTCATTCATTAAATTAGAAGTGCCCGCAGCTTCCAGAAACCTATTTTACTCATCCTCATTACGAACCAAGTTGTTTGTAGTTATATTAGCGACACTTTCCAAAATAACAATGACGTTGATGTAACTTGGCGTTACATTCCTTTTCTTCCTAGCTGGGTCCCCCAGTTCATACCAACAATGTGCACATATTGAATCATCCCCACTTGGTATATTCTCGCACGCCATTGATACGTAAGAGGTTGTGGAAAAGGCAACAAGGGATGATTCATAAATCTAGGCTATTAAAGTTTTATGAGTCTTATAAGGTACGGGTCCTATAGTAGGCAATTAGGTGCCTGATTCTAGTATTAGAGGGGAGCAGTCTAATGTCATTTAATTCCCAGAATCAAGCACAAAATGATGCCTTTTACATCAAAAGTATGATTGGTTTGTGGTTAGTGCTAGATGAACGCTACACCACCGCCAGTGTCGAAATTTCCATAAGATATAGTATAAAGCCACCTTTCCCACTGAATTCGAAGTTTCAGTTGCTTGTGTACGCACTGCCATCACTGTTGTTCCGTTCGACAATCAATATTGAATTACTTGCTGTGGTATCCTACAATGATGCACTACTAAAGCATCTGCGTCTTCCACTCATATACAAATCGGCACTAACCTTAATTCAATCGCCTGAGTTCAGGATTGATTCAGTCGGATCCTCTTGATCATAAAACGTGGTCGTGATCAATGATTTGAAAGTAGTGGTATTGGCTATCGGTGATTTCTTCTGAAAATAGCAAGGAAGCTATCTCGAATTTGATATTCATACTCAAGTGGTGCCTGTTATAGGCCTAGGTTTTCTTTCACCTAACCCTAAACCATCACTATTATTATTGGCCCTGACACATTCAGTACTTTAACAACCATGATGGATCATCAGTGCATTGCCCATCATTTGGCAATCCAACAAGCAACAGGCAATATTAGCAATATTTCCGTGTATTCAATGAATGGGTGCATTACTCTGAGCAAGATTGACGTTTGATTTGATGCCTAAAGGGTGACACATTTGAACTGCTTCTAATCCGTATTGTTTCTGTAAGGCGTTCCATACTGTACTGAAGTGCATGATCAATTATTTTGAATTCAGCTTTGCCTTTGGACCCAATCAACTCGGAATGATACCTCTGATTGGCTTGATCGAAATCAAATTAACCAAAATATCACAAATAATGGTGTTTGCTCCGGCGAGGTCCATTGGATTGAAAATCCATGCCACGTTTGAAGCAAAGATTTGATATACTGAAAAGCAAACAAAGAATTGGCTATTACCAAGAATAGTGACTTATTGTGCGTCGGTAAGGTTACCATTCAAGGATAGCGTAAGCTGTGGACTCTAGAGGTAATGAATACAATATGTTGGTTTCCTGAATAGTGAGGTATTATGCATACAGTTGGAAAGGGTTTATTTTACTTCTATAACGAGGTAGGGGGGTGTTGAGGATAAGCGGTGTGGTATTACATTAGTTGGCAAATTCATGGCCTGTTACTTGATTTCCTGAATCACAGAGTATCATCTATAAGTCTATGTGATCATAAGTTCTCTACTAATGCCAGATGAATGATACTCCACTGCCAGTATTGAAATTGCCGTAGGACGTGGTGTACAGTCCACCTTTGCCGTTGAACTCGTAGTTCCAGTTGCTTGTGTACACACTGCCATCGCCGTTGATCCTCTCAACAACAGCTACATGTCCGGTGGCCCCACAGCCTTGATATCCGGGCTGGATCACAATGATGGAGGGGACTCGTGGCTGACTGGACACTGTCCAGCCACCGGCACTACGAGCACTGCTGGGCCAGGTCCGAGCATCCCCCATCCAGGTAGTGTGTTGGCAGGTGAGCTGGTAGTAGCGAGCATCGGCCCAGTCGGTGCATTCACCATTGTTGTAGCGGTGATCCAGTGAGCACGAGGCAAGGTTGGTGATGCTGTCGAGTTTGCTCCTAACTTCTGTGGTGTTCTGCTGAGTGGGCAGGTTCGACGAAGCTTTGGCAACCGGTGCTGGTAGAGCCATAGTAGTGAAATCGGTGAGACAGATGGCACCGAGAAGAGCAAAAGACAACACTGCGATTCTGACCATTTCTATGTTGGATGGGCTGTACAGGTCAGATGCTATTGACTTATATACAAGCGAGCATGTTTCTAGATTTACTCCTCCTCCAATCACCTCCAACTTCCACCCAAGCTTACCTAGATTCGATTAATTAGATGTGCTTGGGGTGAATTTCGAGGACTGCTTTTTTTGGCAGTTCGCGTGGATTCCATGTTGGATTGAAATCGTTGATTTCCGTATCGCTTTTTGGAAATGACCCCGCCACCACCATCACCCGCCCATTGGGCTCTTTACGGATTCAATCTGTAAATGGATCTGAATTCTTTCCCTGAAGACATGTCCGCAACGAAGCGAATGGAATAGTATTGAATCCCTTTAGTCAGACAATGTACCACTGATTGGCTATGATGCTGAGATGATAATGGTACGTAGGCAGTTCGAATCTCTATCGACTCTATTGATCTGAATTGAACTTGGTTTCCAGTGGTTTCTCGAAATATATCTATTAGAACTAGATTTAGACCGGTGTGCTATAACACCATTTAACTTGCGAATTATGCATTCACGAATCAGACAGCAAAGCCCAACTGTATTTGTGCCTATTTTAATTCATTGCTTTTGAACCGGCAGCCAAGTGAAGGATAGATAATCATATCGAAGTCGCCAAATGAACAAAGTCTCTAAGTGATGTGGTCAAAAGCTCCTCTTAACCATTGGAATCGTAATCACAGTTACTTGTACAATTACTTCTATTACTGTTGATTCGCTCAACAATACCAACTTTTCCAATCGCCCCACAACCTTGATCCCCGGTTTTGTTACGGCCACTGTTGGGTCAGGGCCGAAACCACTGATTAATTGGTTTGAATTTAGCGTTGCACTTGACCCAATCAACTCGGAAGGGTAACTATCTAGCCAAATTTCTGATTGGCTTGATCGATATCGAAGTATCCGTCATAATAAAGAGATCGGAAAGATTGGCATATATGAGCAAAGACTCCATTTGAAAATCCATATCAAAATTCAAGAAATATTTGATACGTTGATATGCAAGCAAAGCCTTTACTATAACTGAATATAGTGATCTATTGTGTTTTGTTAAGGTGCTCATTCAATGATGGTATGGGTTGTGGGCTCCAGAGGTAATGAATACAATATGCTGGTTTCCTGAATCGCGAGGTATTGTGTATACAGTTGGAAAGGGTTTATTTTGCTTTTATCACGAGGTAAGGGGGTGTTAAGGATACGTGGTATGGGATTACATTAGTTGGCAAATTCGTGGCCTGTTACTTGATTTCCTGAATCACAAGGTATCATCTATATGTCTATATGTTCACTAGTTTTCTTCTATTTCCAGATGAAAGACACCCCACTTCCGGTATTGAAGTTGCCGTAGGATGTGGTGTATAGTCCGCCCTTTCCATTAAACTCGTAGTTCCAGTTGCTTGTGTACACACTGCCATCACCGTTGATCCGCTCAACAACAGCTACATGTCCGGTGGCCCCACAGCCTTGATATCCGGGCTGGATCACAATGATAGAGGGGACTCGTGGCTGACTGGACACTGTCCAGCCACCGGCACTACGAGCACTGCTGGGCCAGGTCCGAGCATCCCCCATCCAGGTAGTGTGTTGGCAGGTGAGTCTGGTAGTAGCGAGCATCGGCCCAGTCGGTGCATTCACCATTGTTGTAGCGGTGATCCAGTGAGCATGAGGCAAGGTTGGTGATGCTGTCGAGTTTGCTCCTGACCTCTGTGGTGTTCTGCTGAGTGGGCAGGTCCGACGGAGCTTTGGCAACCGACGCCGGTAGAGCCATAGTAGTGAAATCGGTGAGACAGATGGCACCGAGAAGAGCAAAAGACAACACTGCGATTCTGACCATTTCTATGTTGGATGGGCTGTACAGGTCGGATGCTATTGACTTATATACAAGCGAGCATGTCTCTAAATTTACTCCTCCTCCAATCACCTCCAACTTCCACCCAAGCTCACCTAGATTCGATTAATTAGATGTGCTTGGGGTGAATTTCGAGGACTGCTTTTTTTGGCAGTTCGCGTGGATTCCATGTTGGATTGAAATCATTGAATTCAATTCCGCTTTTTGGAAATAGTCCCGCCACCACCATCCGCCCATTGGGCTCTTTACGGATTCATTCTGTATATGAATCTGAGTTCTATATGGGGGAGCAGCTCAATCAAGCTACTCTTTATTATTGATTATTTTATTTTTTCTCAGTGAGATGATGTCCGCAAAAAGCAAAACTTCATCTAAAATACTATCTGGATTTGGTGGCATCAATACGTATGAAAAACAATAGATGTGCACTCAAAAGTGTATGCTATCGTTATATTTATTACAGTTGTAATACTCTGTTCTCGTTCATGTTGCCATTAGATGTGTTATTTAATCCCCTTCAACTGACCATGAGGTGCTAGTTACTAGAGCATACACTTCTTCCACTGATATATTGCGCAACCCCATGCATATCAAGTATCTTCATAAACATGTATTTTTGAACAAATGATTCGTAGGTTAAAAGTTCCATCACTGTAATATCCCTGGCCAGAACCACAGCTATATTTCGTAGTCCATTATTAACATTATCAATCGTTTGAACCCAGAATTGGGCATACATCCTTTCACCTAGGCCCGATAATATTTGCTGGTAGACAAATAATGAATTCATCCAATTCTCTACTAAATATCGTGGAAATTGTTTTGCTCAAGGATTCATCATTTCTCAACTAACCTTAAGCACTGTTTCTGCTGCTGGCCTTTATCCTGGACTTCATATTATATAATAGCAAGGAGGCATTCTCGAATTTGATATTCAGTGATTTACTGGTGCTGACTCTAGGCCCAGGCATCCTCTCATTTTACTGGCCACTTTCTTCGTTTGAACTACGGCTATTTACATCGTGTATGTAACCAAGATTTCACGCAAGGGTGGGTAGCAACGATATGCAAGATACGACTATCCGTAAATGGTATAACCACTTCAAGTGGAAATGAGGTCGCGGTAAATAATTAGAGTAGGTTGATGCGAGATTGGATGCATTTGTTGTTGAGGGAACACTTGTAGCACTCTATTGCCGTCAAAGGGGTCAGACACTGGACATCATTTGCGGGTGTATACATCACTAGCATTGTTGATTCGCTCCTCGACCCCAACACATTCAGTACTTACACAACCATGATGGGGGGAGAAGCTATCCATTTCAACATTGCACAATTAATGATAAATTAATCCACATAAGATGAATCATCAGTGCATTGCCCACCATTTTATGATCCAATAAGTAACGAGCAATGCTAGCAATATCCCCGAGTGCTCAACGAATAGGAGAGGTATACTGAGCAAGATTAATGTTTAGTTTTAATAATGTTGCCTATTTATGTTTCGACTTGATTCTGTGTGTAGCTTCCACCGTATTCTGTAATCGCTGATGAATCGCCAGATCATTTGAAATCCAGTCAACCTAGGACGGTACTTATCCAACTCGATTTCGAATAGCCAATACTGAATTCATCGCCTCAACAAAACATTGAGAAAAGATTTTCCCATTTTTCCAATCGAGTCTGATATTCGGCCCAGCGAGGAGTTGAAATACTACAAAGCAAATATAGCGCTGGCTGTAACTGAACACTGTAGTTTATTCGGTACTCTCATAGCTATCAATCAATGATGTTGTAGATGGTGGATTCTTGGGGCAATGGATTGATTTCCTGAATCGTGAGGTATCATCTATATGTCTATATGTTCATTATTTTTCTTCTATTTCCAGATGAAAGATACTCCACTTCCGGTATTGAAGTTGCCGTAGGATGTGGTGTATAGGCCGCCCTTTCCATTAAACTCGTAGTTCCAGTTGCTTGTGTACACACTGCCATCACTGTTGATCCGCTCAACAACAGCTACATGTCCGGTGGCCCCACAGCCTTGATATCCGGGCTGGATCACAATGATGGAGGGGACTCGTGGCTGACTGGACACTGTCCAGCCACCAGCACTACGAGCACTGCTGGGCCAGGTCCGAGCATCCCCCATCCAGGTAGTGTGTTGGCAGGTGAGCTGGTAGTAGCGAGCATCGGCCCAGTCGGTGCATTCACCATTGTTGTAGCGGTGATCCAGTGAGCACGAGGCAAGGTTGGTGATGCTGTCGAGTTTGCTCCTGACTTCTGTGGTGTTCTGCTGAGTGGACAGGTTCGACGGAGCATTGGCAACTGGAGCTGGTAGAGCCAATGCGGTGAACTCGATTAGGCTGACGGCACCGAGAAGAGCAAAAGACAACGCTGTGATTCTGACCATTTCTGTATTGGATGAGCTTTCCACCTCTGAAGCTACTGATTTATATATAAGCGAGCATGTCTCTAAATTTACTCTTCCTCCAATCACCTCCCGCGTTCACCCAACCTCATCTGAATTCCATAAATTAGATGTGTTTGGTATGAATTTCAAGGACTGCTTTTTTTGGCAGTTCGCGTGGATTCCATGTTGGATTGAAATCATTGATTTCCACTTCGTTTTTTTGGAAATGACCCTGCCCCCATTGGGCTCTACGGATTCATTCTGGAAATGGATCTTAATTCTTCATCTGAAGACCTGTCCATAAAAGAACGAATGGTATGTAAATGAATCACGGTAATTGGACTATACATCACTATGCTCCTTATCCATTGAACTACACGCTTCACTTATGTGAATACTGTTTATTTCCATTAACAGCACTAATATTTCCTTGGCCACCGCCGCCGTAGCATCCGGGTTGGATCAATATAATGGGTACGTTCAGCCATTAGCACTACAAACACTTCACATTTATTGGTGATAAATAGCATTTGGCCCGATCCAATCGACCTTGTGATTGGTCCAGCTGGATCCACCTGATCCTAAAGCGTGGTCATGGCTTTTGAGTTGAAAGCTTCATGGAATCTATTCGCCAAAGCTGGTGAATTTCTTCCTTGGTATCATTTGCCCTTTGACAATCTTTATGGAATTAGTGGCGAGCCGTTCTCAAATTTCATACCAACGATCTCCAGGCCTAGACGTGTTTTCTCGGATTTCTTTCTACAGCGGTATATATTCTTGGTTGATTCAGGCCCTCATCGTCTTTAGATTTTTCTACCTTGTCTCAGCTACTCACATCAGGTTTGATTGTGGCGAATGGCTTATGATGGGCATGGTGCTCGCTTAGAAACTATTTCTGTGAAATGGAATATCTTGTCCACAAGTTCATACCTGGATTTGGTAATCATTAGCCTCTAACGACAAATATTATGTGTTCAAAAGAGTATGCTGTCGATTTTTCCATCAGATTTGTACCACTTTATCCTCACTGAAGTTGCGATATCGTGTGATGCAGAACCCCTCTTAACGAAGTATGAAGTACGATATGCTTGTGTGTACATTTCTTCCTCCGCTCAATTCCCCATCAAATAAAGCCACCCCATACTCGATTCTCTGAACAAATGTTCATGAGTAGTAGATAGCAAATTTCAGTGATTGAACCACCCAGTCCGGAGTTACTACTGGAGACCGCAGTCACCCATAATTATTCCCAACATTTGAATCCTGGATTGAATATCGATCCAATCAACGAAATCCGATAATGTTCGCCGCTAATCTCTGATTAGCTAGATCGATCCAGAATCCATCATAATCCCCACTAGAAATTTTGGGATGAGTTTTTGCTTTTCCGCACTATTACCTCTCGTTATCGAATGACTTCGATCCACTCTGCTCTTTACTCATTATGTTGATATAGAAACCCCCTCATTATTACACGGAGAATTGAAAGGTAAATACGATACAGGGATATAGTTTGAAAGGTTTTATTTTGTTCCTATCACGAGGTATGGAGGTGTTAAAGATAAATGGTATGGTGTTACATCAGTTGGTATATTCATGACCTGCTGCTTGATTTCCTGAATCATAAGGTCTCATTCATGAGTCGTTATATTCATTAGTTTTCTACTAATTCCAGATGAAAGACACCCCGCTTCCTGTATTAAAATTGCCGTAGGATGTGGTGTACAGTCCGCCTTTGCCATTGAACTCGTAGTTCCAGTTGCTAGTGTACACACTGCCATCGCCGTTGATCCTCTCAACAACAGCTACATGTCCGGTGGCCCCACAGCCTTGATACCCGGGCTGGATCACAATGATGGAGGGGACTCGTGGCTGACTGGACACTGTCCAGCCACCGGCACTACGAGCACTGTTGGGCCAGGTCCGAGCATCCCCCATCCAGGTAGTGTGTTGGCAGGTGAGCTGGTAGTAGCGAGCATCGGCCCAGTCGGTGCATTCACCATTGTTGTAGCGGTGATCCAGTGAGCACGAGGCAAGGTTGGTGATGCTGTCGAGTTTGCTCCTGACTTCGGTGGTGTTCTGCTGAGTGGACAGGTTCGACGGGGCATTGGCAACTGGAGCTGGTAGAGCCAGTGCGGTGAACTCGGTTAGGCTGACGGCACCGAGAAGAGCAAAAGACAACGCTGTGATTCTGACCATTTCTGTATTGGATGAGCTTTACACATCTGTCGCTACCGATTTATATACAATTGGGCACGTTCTTAGCTAGATTCCGGATCCAATCACCTCCCACCGAAGCATACGAAGGTTCAACTGAATCCAACCAATCTGATAGCGTGTATTTTACGATTTTTATGGATTTCTTTTTGTGGCAGCTTGGGTGGATTCCACGCTGGATTGGAATCATTTATCGTGTTACGCTATTTGGTAATCTCCCCGCTGCCCCGAACTCTACGGATACGTAGTAAATCCAATTTGGAAATGGGACATAATCCAATATTTCAGGAGCTGCCATCAGGAAAATATATGAATGGAACCGAATCGAATCTGTTGGGCTGTGTACCATTACTTGGTTCAGCTGTTGATATAATTTTAGGTTGACAATTTGATTCTACACAAACTCCATTGATACCGATCAAGCTTAGTTCACCGAAAGCTCCATACCATAAATCCAATCTGAACTTTGAATAGGTGAACATGGTCCATAAATTTTCCGATAATATATCACCGAATTAAGCCTGCTCACTAGCTAATTTTTGTCCAAATTTTAGCAATGAATAGTTCTAATATTCAAGCTGCTAAAATAAGGTAGAGGTGATGTGAGTTTGGCTTGCTCTATTTTTATTTACATTATAAGGTATGTGTTAGGTTAAGATTGGTAATATCAGATTATGTGGTCTATCAATTGAGCTCCAAAATCCAAAGATGATATCTGTATGCCTATATGTTTGTAAATTCTTTACTAATGCCAGATGAAGGATACACCGTTTCCGGTATTGAAGTTTCCGTAAGACGTGGTGTATAGTCCGCCTTCGCCATTGAACTCGTAGTTCCAGTTGCTTGTGTACACACTACCATCACCGTTGATCCGCTCAACAACAGCTACATGTCCGGTGGCCCCGCAGCCTTGATACCCGGGCTGTATCACAATGATGGAGGGGACTCGTGGCTGACTGGACACTGTCCAGCCACCAGCACTACGAGCACTGCTGGGCCAGGTCCGAGCATCCCCCATCCAGGTAGTGTGTTGGCAGGTGAGTTGGTAGTAGCGAGCATCGGACTCAGTCGGTGCATTCACCATTGTTGTAGCGGTGATCCAGTGAGCACGAGGCAAGGTTGGTGATGCTGTCAAGCTTACTTCTAACTTCCGTGGTGTTCTGTTGGCTGGATACTTGTGATGGGGTATTCATGACTGGTGCTGGGAGAGCTACGGCAATACTGGTGGTGCATACAAGTACACGAACTAGCTCTGAAATCCGAACCATGTCTGTGTTGAATTGCTTGCTGTGATAGTCAACTTCGCTGGTGTAGTATTTGAATTATTTCGCCTGCATTATATACAAATCAGGAATTAAATTCAATCCAGTCAACATTGAGATTGGCTCAATCGGATCCCCCTGATCTTAAAACGTGGCCAGAGCATTTGATTGGGAATCATCGTGAAATTCATTCGTTGTTGGCAACGCTCTATGGGAATTCTATGTCTTCTGCTATTCCGTTGGAAAATAGGGATTTTTGGGCTAGCTCTAGACCAGACCTTGACATTAGATATCATATTCCATCAGAACATATGACTGCTTAGCATTTTTAGGTTATTGTTAAATCTACATTAAGTTTTTGCTTATGACGAGTTGTTTCATATTAGTTTCTTAGTTAAACAGATAGATCAGACTTGTGATACTCCACTCCGATTGAAGTTTCCATAGGATGTAGGGAACAGCTCTCCTCCACTAAGCTTACAATATCAGTTGCTAACGTAAACACTACCATCGTTGTTAATTCGCCTGATCACCCCAACATACCTAATTGCCCCACAATCCATTAAGAAATCTAATTATAGAGGGTTAGATATATGAGTATTACGCGGCAATTAAGTATGGCTCAGCTAGGAACATACAAACCGGTGGGTGTATTCATCATTCTATGATAATCTAGTGCACAAGTAGCCAAGACATCACTGCGTCTTGATTGAACGGGTACAGGTGTCAATTAATATTGAACTTGAATCCAATCGCACTGCTCCGATAACAATCCAGTCTAATCCCTCATTTGCTGGCTCAATACTACATTCACCACGATGTCAATCACAATATTTCCTAATCTGACATCGTAGGGTTCTCTTCTTACTTTTTATATTTCATCCTATTAGGAAGATTCGGTCTTTTGGAATGCAAATAAATCAGTTTCCTCAAATAATCAGTGGCTTATTATTGTATGTTAATCTTGCAATGATATGTGGTGAATATGGTTAGCTGATTTCCTGAATCTTATGGTACAGTCAATATGATGATTAAGAGCCGATTAATGCCAGAGGAATGTCACTCCGTTGCCAGTATTGAAATTGCCATATGACATGGTGTAGAGGCCACCTTTACCATCAAACTCGAAGTTCCAGTTGCTTGTGTACACACTTCCATCACTGTTGATTCGCTCAACAATACCTACGTGTCCAGCGGCTCCACAACCTTGATGTCCGGGTTGGATTACAATGATGGAGGGAACTCGTGGCTGACTAGACACTGTCCAGCTACCGGTACTACGAGCATTGCTGGTCCAGGAGCTAGCATCGCTCATCCAAGTGGTATGTTTGCAGGTGAGTTGATAGTAGCGGGCATCTGCCCAATCGGTGCATTCACCATTTTTGTAACGATGATCTAGTGAGCATGAAGCCAAATTGGTGATTCCTTCCAATTTACTCTTCACATCACTTAGCTGGGAGAGGTGAACTTCTTGGACAGCCTCGCTAGCCGGTGCTGGAAGGGCTTCCGATGTTGAAATAAAAGAGACGGCTCCGAAGATAGCACAGGATAGAATTGAGGTAATCTTGACCATGTTGAGTGTTCGTTATTGTCGAATGCTTATGCTGTCGGGACTTGATTACTTTTGTCCTGCTCTGCTCTGCTTCTTATATGCCCACGAGCGAGGCCTTATTTTGACTTTCAATCCAATGGTGTACTTCCATTCAGGTCCCAGTCAGCCTTTTCCCTTTATGATTCAGGCGTTTCATCAATAATACTGGATGTTGAATCTTACTTCCAAGGGAGATTCGATTCAATCCTTGTGGACCATAAATGGACATGGCTCTTGATGATCCAGGCTCCCAGCGAAAGAGAAAAGTGGATTTGAAAATAATCTTCGGCATCTAGAACCAAAATATTCTGGAACTCGTGTTCATGGTGAAATACTTCAGAACTTCGAGAATGGAATGACTGATTCCAGAAAGAGGAGCCAGCCATATGCTAATTGATTTAAGCTTAAACAGGAGCCAATTGATTAAAGCAAAAGAGGCACCAAGTCTAATGCTGAGGATCGAATGAACGAGTTTCTCTGGACGTCATGTATGTGGCTTTAAGTATATTTGACTCAGCCGGGTGTTTCGGCTCAATTCGAAGTCTACATATTGGTAGGAAAATTGACTCATGAGCGCCAACCATGCTGTCTTCAGATAAATCATCCACAAAGTGAATTGGCAAAAACCGGAGCAAAGTACCATCTCTATTCAGGCTTGGATCTCGTTTGGTAGAGATAATAGCTACCATCTAACCACCAATGGGTAGTAAATCACACGATATTACTTCCTATACAGTCGTTATCTTTGGTTACACACTGTGATTTCATCACATGGGTTAGATATACACTAATGTAGAGGCTGGTAATGGACAAAATCCCATATCAAATGGACGCAGTTTTCACAAGATGAGCATGGTCAAGTTACCTTGGATGATTGGCCCAAAGATTCCTCAAAATTTCGCGATTGTACTCGCAAAATGCCCTGAATCTGGGAGAATACCAAGTACTAGGAAACGTTGGATGGCCTCCGTATGAGATTGGCTGAAAATTCTTTCAATCAATACCAGAGGTAGAGGCCGGTTTCGCATGTATCACTAGCCCTGAGACGCTTATAAGCACCAAATGGCTCTTCCGAAGTGACTCGACCCTGACAATGTCTAACCAACTTCCCTCCCTCAGCGAGCCAAAGCTTACAGGCTGGCATTTGCGTGCCATCATCATCGCCGGTATCGGGTTCTTTACTGACGCATATGATATCTTCATCATCAACTTGGCGGTCCCTATGATGGGCTATGTCTACTACCACGATAACAACAACAAAATCCCGAAGCAGTACGAAGGCCCTCTCAAGGGCGCCACCGCCTTTGGAACACTTATTGGTCAGTTGCTCTTTGGCTACCTGGGTGATCGTCTTGGCAGAAAGAAGATGTACGGCTCGGAACTTGTGATCATCATTTTTGCTACCATCTGTTGTGCTCTGGCTGGATCTTGGACTAAAGGCTTGAATGTGGTGGCTATCCTTGGGTTCTGGCGCTTCATCCTTGGAGTAGGAATTGGTGGGGACTACCCGGTCTCTGCAGTAATCACTTCAGAGTTTGCCTCCACTAGCCGACGTGGTATGATGATTGCTGCGGTGTTCGCCTCCCAGGGTACCGGTATCCTGGTGGGAGCTTTGTTCACTGTGATAATGCTCGCTATCTTCCAAGGAGCTATCCGGGCTGATCAGAATAACTTTGACTATGTATGGAGGTTGATGCTTGCGTTTGGATGCGTCCCAGCAATCTTCACCGTTTACTTCCGATTGACTATGCCCGAGTCCCCCAGATATACTTTGGAGGTCAACGGCGATGCGGAGAAGGCAGCTGAGGATATGAAGGGCATCTTGGGCCAGGAAGAGAAGGAGCGTCTGGAGGCTCAACATAACGTTGGCAAACTTAATAGACCAACCACCACATTCACCGAGCATTTTGGCCAATGGAAAAATCTAAAGGTTTTGCTTGGCACATCCCTTTCCTGGTTCTTCCTCGATATTGCCTTCTATGGGCTTTCTCTTAACCAGTCCTACATTTTGCAAGCAATCGGCTACTCATCCAAGGGACTGTCACCCTACGACGCCATGTGGACTGAGGCCGTTGGTAACCTGATCATCTCTCTGATGGGCACCGTCCCAGGATACTGGTTTACCGTTTTTC
Organism: Basidiobolus meristosporus CBS 931.73; assembly: GCA_002104905.1. Classification (NCBI taxonomy): domain Eukaryota; kingdom Fungi; phylum Basidiobolomycota; class Basidiobolomycetes; order Basidiobolales; family Basidiobolaceae; genus Basidiobolus; species Basidiobolus meristosporus. The sequence continues at coordinate 35,978 of MCFE01000226.1, read as the reverse complement.
TCATTGAGCGCATGGGCAGAATCAAGATTCAGTTGATGGGCTTCGCTTTCCTCACCGTCATCTTCATTGTGCTGTCCGCAGGCTTCTACAAGATCCGGGATACCGCAGTGGCGCTGTTTATTGCTCTGTTCACCCTGGCCCAATTCTTCTTTAACTTTGGCCCTAATGCCACTACCTTTGTGCTTCCATCCGAAGTATTCCCCACCAGGTTCCGCTCCACCGCCCACGGGATTTCCGCTGCTTCGGGCAAGCTTGGTGCCATCATCGCCACCTTTGGATTCAATCAGCTGGTGGAAATCGGAGGTAAGGATGGCGACCACGCCTTCCTTCCTCAAACTCTTGGAATTTTCTCTGCTATCATGTTCCTTGGATTCCTCTCCACGTTCTGGGTGCCAGAAACCAAAGGAAAGTCCTTGGAAGAAATCTCTGGTGAATTCGAGTAGATCCTGTATGTCCATCCATCCTTTTAATCATTATCAGCATATCTTGGGAGCATGTTCCCCTGTATTAATCATCGTAATAAAGAGTAAATCTTATAGTCAAAGTGAACGTTGGTGATGTTGATAACAATGGTTTTCCATCTGGAATAGCACCTCAGGATCGATGGTCATGGTGTTAACGTCAACAAACATACTAAGAGTGGCTCGTGTAGTCAATCGGTATTAAGCTTTGGTTCAGAACCAATCATTTCCGCCCAAATGCCAAACAGAGATTTGTCGTACGCCTAAACTCTCCACTACCCTCCGTTTTGCGTTGATCGCTTTCCGGTCTATGCTAACATACACTGTATCTCCCACGAATTTGAAGACCTCTGCCGAAGAATTATCGCGTCGTCCGCCGTGATATCCATCCAGTCTTTTGATTTGCTGCAGAGTTAGGTTTCTGATGTTGTATTTACCTCGTTTCGCGGTGTACCCGTAAGAGGGTAGCCCAATTACCAACTGATCGCTATGGAATATCCTCTTCATCTTGAGCGTCCACTTTCTCAGCCATTCGAGAGGGCATATCGGCGCACCGCCTCCGTAATCCCACTGATAATCGTAGATCATTGGAGTGACATAGTCGATGGGAAGGTTCACGAAATCTTCATACTTCCACTGGAACGGTGGCTCCTCTGATGTCCACATTGGGCCACAAATGGCCAGTTTCTTGTTGGACTCGTGCAACCTCTTACCAAGAGACGTAACGAAGCTTTTGTAATCGCTGTAATCTTTGCTCGTCCATTGGTTGTAGTTCTCGAAGTCAATATCAATGCCGGTTAGCCGGTGATCGTTAACAAAATCCACCAGGGTTTGGATAATGTGGGTGGAGTTGGTTGATAGCTTCGAAAATGCCTGTCGCATTCCGGAAATATGCCCAGAGATGGTAACAAGCTGCTCCTTTGAGAATCTCTTCAATTCAGCAATATTTCTTTCGGAGTAGGCATTCTGCGTATTGTACAGGTCGCTTGAGTCTTCGTACACCAACTGTAAGTTGCCATCGTCCAGTAGGTTGAAATATTGAGTCCGTAACACGTCAATTGTATATCTCTTGTACGTTTGTGCCGCGTTTTGAGCAGGCGCACCATAGAACATCCACGCGTGAAACGTCGTTGGGGGGTTTCCCGGTGTCGGATAGAATCCTCTATGTCCGTATGATTCAGATAAGTTTCCAACCGCTAACATCGTTTGATGATCGTGTGTACTCGCCCTTAGGACTATATATCAGCGGCCGATAGCACGTTGAATCTAGATTAATCAACAAGGCAAATCTTCGACAAATTGGACGGCATTCTGACGCGCAACTGAAGCTTTTGCCAAAAATAACAAGGAAAACTGTCAACCATTCTGGACTCTGATTGGTTACTCAACACCACCCATAACATAGAGATGGACGAATATCCTAAACCTGGCTTTAATTTGCGCAATCACGAACAGATCCAACACATCAGCGCCATCCCAGTAGTTGTATTCAGAACCTCAGCATTGCATGTTGTCGTGTACGCATTAAATTGTTCACTCATGAGAAGACTTGGATACACCCCGGCAAAACCAAATGTTTTACCATATTAGGTCAATAAACCACACTCGCGGGAGTTGCGGGAGGGAAAATGGCCATGTGAGCCCTTTTAGCTACTAGAAGTAATCAATGCCCAACTAGGTAGCTCCTAGGCAGTCGTCGAAACTCTTAAAACCACCACTAATGATGTCTTTTTGCACCCATCCAGAGCAGTGCCGAAGTATCAGGATTCGACAGTTTGGCCGATACACTTGTACAATTTGAGAATATGAAAGCACACCTCTAAATTCACTGAAAGCTCAGGTCATCGAGTACCAACATTTAGACACTCGAACCTGCGGCCACTTGGAGCTGGGAAACTATGTCTTCCGTTATAGAACCATTGCCCATTAAAAGAGGAATATGGATAGATTGCTTGGGGATATAATACATATATATAATATGTCACGAACATTGTAAACAAGGCGTTCTATTTGCGATCCAACGAATTCAGCTCCGCAAACTACTGATTGGTATCAATGTAGCGTGTGATGGCATGATCATTGTCGCGTGGTTTTGACTCGTGGTGATGGCCAGGGGTACGACCAATTGCGAGCGGGAGAGGATTCAGAGCGCAATGACTGGCTTTACTTGACCAGTCAAACGTAAATATCGAGGGGCTATCCACATCATGCAACCTCACTGCTCAACAATCATGATGTCCAGACTACGAGGCTTGCCATGTACAAAATGACCACCATGTAATGACAGTCGACCAGGCCTGGTGAGATGGAAAAGAGATGATACTGGTGTCTTAAAAGTCTGTGCGAAGGCTGACTTGATAGTTGGAATGCAAGGATGCTCGCAGCCATTGTATTGTACTCTTACGCCGGCGATATCGATCATGTCATAGCTGATGGAGGATTTCGAGAGATCGGTAGCTGGTTGGTTTCGAATAGAGTATCGCTCAATGTGTGCCGCCAAGATCACGACCGCAATGGGAAAGGCGAAAAATAAAAAACGGCTTGACGACGCCTTCACTGTGATCCAACTACCTGGTGCTGATACATATCCATCAAAGAGGGTAGCGCTATCCATAAATTCAAAGTTGAACGTACCTCAGGGGTTTGTATCAAGAAAATCCGGCTGAAGCATCACTTGCCTCGTATACTAATGAGCTAAATGCCGATAAAGTCATTGTACTCAACAATACCCAAACCCCATGTGATCACCCTGGTGGTAAGCGAGACCATGTCAGATGTTTGCCAAACCCCAGGAATTGGTTTTCTATTGTCGTGGAGACCCATTCTTTCCAATTAGCAGTAAGGTTCCACAGCCGCCTGTGTTACATCTTGGCGATATCATCTGAGGTCAACAAGAGTTATTTAACGTTGTGGATATAGGCTACGCATGTTGTTGGTTCAGACCATGGTAAGTCTACTCATCTTACTTCTGCCTATAATATTCTTGGTTGCTGCTCTTCTCAGTGTACTACTGTATAAAATGTTCAGCCATCATGGTGAGTTCCTTATTTTGCTATCTCGTCGAATACTTGACTAAATTCATGAAGTACTCGGGCAAACCATACAAAAGGATGGGATTTTTGTTCCCAGCATTGAAGGGCTAGAAGGGGTGGACGATGCCTTTGGCCACTACATGGACTTCTCTTTTGGCGATATAGGTGATTGTTCAGGAGGAAATTGACAACCGATCCACCTATGTTGAGCCCAAGTATATATTACCATCCTCATGGATTCCAAAAGTAAAGTCAGCCTATCTTGTGTGCGATTCCATATTCAGCTAGTAATCGTACGTAAGAACATGCAGCCATTCTGAAGCTAAAAATAATGTTGGTACGATATAGAATCTGACCGGCGCATAAACTTCCCTAAATTGGATGCTTATCTCAGCGTCCGGGAGATCCTCCCAAATTTGTAAGCGATCATTTGTGAATGGGATCCGTCATGCACCAGTCATCTCGAAATGGTCCATGGCGGGGGTCACCTCGGAGGGTAGATCAAAAACCTCGGTGCATGTAATCTCAAAGCTCCGAACCTGGCCGAGTCCGGGCCTAAATGACCTGTAACAGACTCTGATTTGGTGCAGTTCTCCCATAAGAATCCTTTTAGTGTTGAGCATACATTGTAATGGCCCGTGGATTTTTATTATCATCAAACTCATGCTCATTGGTACATCCCAGAGTCCAGGAACCACGAACCGTAACATATTTATAGGATGCCTCCGTGCTTGAGCTCAGCACTCATTCGAAAATGTCTATGAAGTGTGCCGTCTTTAGCAAGCCAGGAGGCGACCTGGAAATCGTGGAAAAGCCGATCCCAACACCGGGTCCTGGTGAAGTCTTAATTAAAGTTGAGGCCTGCGGCGTATGCCATGGGTAAGTGTTTCCAAATCAGCTCTATCCAATCCATAGATACTAAACTTGCGAAAGTGACTGCGTTCCTCAACATAACTCCTTACCTGGCATCAAATATCCAGCAACGCCAGGACATGAAGTTGTCGGCAAAATCCATAAACTGGGAGAGAATGTTAGTGGTTTTGACTTGCTGACCGCAACCATTGCTAATTGCCATTTTAGGTTTCCTCCATGTATACGGAGGGAATGAGAATTGGTGTCGGATGGAATGGTGGCTATTGCAGTACTTGTGAAGCGTGTCGTCGTGGCTCCTTCATTGATTGCGAGAAGCATTGGACCACAGGGATTACATTTAATGGAGGTTACGCACAATATATGATCGCTAAGCAAAGTGCTCTTTGCAGAGTTCCGGAAGATCTTTGCTCCGCTGAAGCAGCACCTCTGCTATGTGCTGGGGTTACCGTCTACAACTCCATGAGAAACATGAACAATCTCCGGCCTGGCGATGTTTGTGCTGTCGTTGGGGTTGGTGGCTTGGGTCACCTTGCCATTCAATACGCCAAAAAATTTGGATACCGTACGGTAGCGCTCTCTAGTTCAGCAAGCAAGCAAGAACTGGCTTTTGAGTTGGGTGCTCATTCGTACATCGACCAATCTAAGCACGATGCAGTGCAAGAGCTTACAAAGCTGGGAGGAGCGAAGTTGATTATCGTCACTGCCCCTGGAGGAGATATTTCCAAGCTCATCGATGGACTAGCATTCGATGGAACCATGCTGATAGTGTCCATGCTGCCTGAGCCCTTAAAGGTAGACACATTGAAGTTGATTGGCAAAAGAGCGCAGATTCGGGGATGGCCATGCGGGACTCAAACTGTAAGCAGGAATGAATGCTGAGCCCACCATCGTTCAAATACTAACTGTTACTGTAGGATACGGAAGAGGCGTTGAACTTCTCTTTATTGACAAACACCAAGCCATTGATACAGACGTATACCATTGACCAAGCGAAGCAGGCTTTTGATGATATGATGAGCGGTAAACCAAGATTCCGGGCTGTTATTGTGTTTGACCATTAAGGTTATTTCAATATAGTATTTCCCATCCAATGTGCAAATAAATAAATCCGAATGCAACTGCTGTCATATCTAGGTCTCATGCTAAGATTTTCCAATTCTTGAGTGAAAATAAAAAGTTTACTATTAACGGTAATAAACTCTTTACTTTGCCATCCACTTTGCTCTTAATATTCCCGAACAAATCTATATTCTTACCTTTACTAGGTTCTGCTGATTAACCCCAACATCGGGGAGTATAGTGGTGAAATCTTTAATTTACCAAGAAGGTACAGAAGTATAGTAGCCAGCTAAGAGCTTTTGAATCTCTCGAGTAAAAAATATAACTTAAGCTTTGTTTCTGTTGTAAAAATTCGGAATTCCACCTAACTAATCACCTAACCTAGTCACTTAGAGAAGACCGACTAAATTCCTTGTTGGAATTTACTTGGAATATTGGTACTTGAAACATAAATATTCTCGAACCTGTTAAAGCCCCCCAAACTCTGCACGCATGCTTGTGGGACCTTCCCAAACATAATCTAAGTGTTTTTTATGCCAAGATCATGTAAAAGTATAGATACTGCTTTTACATTCAATAAATCATTGAGTGAAAACCACATAATCTACTTGTTCTCCCAATCACTTCCAACATCTTTAAAGCTCTCACAACAGTTTCTTGGGTAATATTGTACTGCATTCAAGTTCTTCTTGTGCAAAGCAAAATTTGAGGGGTATTGGGAGAATCAAAGATAGTCTGTAACACTTGTTTTTGTAATTAATAGTATAGCAGAAAACCTGGAAATGTGTTGCCAATAGTAGCAGAAACAAACATAGGCAGATGAGCAAGGGTGCAACAGCTAAAAACTAGAGGCTTTCTCAAGAGCCCATCACAAGCAGGGCTGAGTGATAAAACCAGTGGCAAAGAAACTTTATGTAGCTGGAATAGTGCCTTTAAAGAACAAGCTGGTGGAAACAGATATCCCAGTGTAGCATTTACTGGAAAAAAATGTAGAACTATACAAGAAGCACTCAGTCAAGTAGCAATGCAGCACTAGTCAAGTGCATTTTCTTGATCACTGCTCTTGAGGAAGTGCTGCACCCTCTTGATGAGCCTGTTACTACCCCAAAATCCCACTGTTGGCTGTTGTAGACATATTACTCTTCCCTGAAAACTCATCTATCTTGCTGGAGTATAGCTTAGCAGGCTACACTTTCAACTCTTGTAAAAACAAAAGTTGTCTTGTGGGTATTTCTTCCTGGCTATAATAAGATTCAGGCTGCTCTAGGTTGTTGGTATTAATTGTTCAGAGCTGCATTTCTATTCCCTCCTGTCTCTGACTCTTGCTTGGGCAGACTTATTTTCCTTTATCTTTTCCCCTTGCCTTTATTACTGTCTAAGAAAACCACCTGTTTGTAGCCATGAGACCCTTGTATTTCTGCCTCTGAAAGTTTCTACTACTCCTATGATGCTCTCTGGCATGACAGTGCTTGCTAAAAGTCTGGTTGCTTGTTGGACTCCATGATAATGCTCATGGAGCAGATCAAGTGCATTTGGCTTGGCCTTCAGTTCCTGCTAATCCCATGATATGACAGCCTTAAGATGCTGGCATGCTAGACAAGTCTGCTGTGGCCTTTTGACAAATAATGGCACTATTTGGCACTCATGGCTCTATGTGGCACAATATGATGAAACAGGTCTATTTTCCAGGTTCCTTTTGTACTAAGTTCAGGCTCTGTGAGCTATAATAGTCAGGTAAGCTACCTTTTCAATACAGGTATAACTAAGTAACTGTTACAGTATAACAGACAGCAAAAGTAATTGGCACAACAAATGGATTCAATGGCTTTCACAAAATATTTTCTAAAACAGTTTACTATATATTTCCCTTTGAGTGGTCCTTGGTAAAGCCATCTAGAGAATTCTTGTTAAATTCCTTATGAGGCCTTACTTGGGATATATTATACTACATCTACTTAATATTAAAACAGAAATATGAGGCAAATACACCAGCTGAATACTAATGAAACATATGCAAAAGGTCCAAGGTGCAACAACCATGCAATCTTCCATAAGTGGGTCTTGCTATAATATGTGCCCAGAGTGGGTGACAGAATATCATTAGAGCACATATGCAAAGTTCAGGGTGATTTGGACAACTTTAATACATCTCTGGTTCTGGGTACTTGATATTTTGGTCAAAAAGCTTCATGTAAATTTTGGCAAAGACTGCTCAAGAAGTTCCAATGTTGGAGTGTACCTGATTTTGAGCTGGTGCTCTAATGGTATTTTGCTGATCTTCAGCTGGTGCTTTTCTTCCAAGTTCTTGGTTGCAGTTTCCAGTGCAAAGATGAGCAACTGTTAACCAAGTTATTCTCTACAGCTGCACAAAGTAAACAATAGCTAATATCCAGTTTACAGTCTTCTGTTTGACACTTCTTTAGTTTATCTTGAATATACTTGGATTTGCTTAGGGTGATAGTCTGGGTACATCTGTCATTTGAGAACCTTATCCCTAAGTAGTAACTGAGTTCTCCTGGATTGGACATCTTGAACTCCTTTGATATGCTGGTCTTATTTGCTTCCAATGTTTCAAGGTTATTGGTGGTAATAATAAGATCATCCACATATAGAGTCAATAGAGCTAGATTTGCTCTATCAGGCTTCTAGTATATACTATTGTCAATATTGCTACATTGAAACTCAATAATTCCAAATAAAAATCTTTCTTGCAATTTCAGGCTCTTGGCAATTTTTTGAGTCCATATAGAGATTTATTAAGCTTGCAGACCAAATGGGGGCTATCAAGGTTAATAAGCCCATCAGGCTGGCTTATATACATATCCTCATCAAGCTCTCCATTTAAAATGCAGTTGTTATAACCATTTAATGCATAAGAAACTTATACTTGGCTGCAATAGCCAACATTGATCTGATGGAATTAAACTTGGCTACCAGTGGAAGAGTCTCAGAATAGTCAAGTCCTTTTGTTTGAGAGTATCCCTTGTCCACAAGTCTTGCTTTGTAACTTTCAACTGTACCATCAGCCATGTATTTTAGGCTTTGTCCACAGATGATCTCTCCTTACTAAGAACAATCTGATGTGTGTCCTTTCCTTTTGCAGTAGTTGCAAAGCAGGTTGCTATAACCTTTTAAAGATCCTGGGTACCTCCTTTGCTGGTTGTCATTCCTTAAGAATGCATTTTCTTTTTCCTACTTATTGGCACCTAATATTTTCAATTCTTCATCCAGGAGCCTTCTATATACATAGTTTAAGGTCCAATCTTCACTTCTGGACTCTAGGGCTGAGGCAAGACACTGCAATGTGTCCGTCAGGCTATTCAGGATTATAACTGTTGCATCTTCATCAGTGGTTGGTACACCCACAGATTCCATCTCATCTGCCAGCAGGTTAATTCTGCTAATTAGATTTTTCATTTCTTCTCCTAGCAGCATCTTTGTGGTAAAGAATTTTTAGCCAAGCTATGTTTTCTGAGCAGCTGCACATGACTGGCATGTGTCTTCTAATGCCTCCCTGGCATTTTTTGCTGTTTTTACTCTTGAGCATTGAGTTAGCAATTTGGCTTTAACCTTGAGGCAAATGCAGCTAAGGGCACTTTGTTCTTTCTTCTGGAACGTCAAGGCTTCCTCCCATGCCTTTAGGAGGGCATTTGTCTCCCATTACAATATCCCATAGGCTTCTTTCTTATAGCAGCACTGTCATCTTCTCCTTCTACACTTGGTAGTGAGATCCATCCAAATTTTCAGCAGAGGGGAAAATTCCAGTAATAGCAGTAGTAGACATTGCAGGGAGTGACAGCATGTGGCTCATAATCTGTTGTAATAGTCTTGAAGACATTGAAAGCAATTGCAAGAATAAGTAGATTATGTGGTTTCACTCAATGATTTTTGAGTGTAGAAGTAGTGTTTATACTTTTACATGATCTTGGCACAATAAATACAGAGTATGTTGCAGGAGTCTTGAAGATGCTAAAAGTGATAGGGATGGCAAATAGATTATGTGATTTCACTTATCAGTTCATTAGACTTGTTCCATTGGATAGTGCCACATTGAGCCATGAGTGCTAAATGATGCCATAGTGTGCCAGGGAGGCCAAGTGAACCTATACTTGGCCACAGAGTGTGAAACATAGCTCTGCATCTTTATACAAAGCCACCCCTGTGTTTCATTTATTGTGTTGGAGAAAATCCATTTTTTGACCTTTTTTTTTGGGTCAATGTTGTGCAGAATGTGTAGGAGCACAAAAGGATTGAAGACATGCATCAGGCACTCAATACCCGTGGCACTCTGAATCTAACTCCTGTGGCTTGTAACATGTCAGAAAAATGCATGGCACTATCTAGGTCCACTGGTACTATCTGGCACTATATTTAATCATTAGCCTCAAAGTAAGATCTACACAAAGCACTTATAGTGCCAGATAGTACCAGTGGACCTAGATAGTGCCATGCATTTTTCTGACATGTTACAAGCCACAGGAGTTAGATTCAGAGTGCCACGGGTATTGAGTGCCTGATGCATGTCTTCAATCCTTTTGTGCTCCTACACATTCTGCACAACATTGACCCAAAAAAAAAGGTCAAAAAATGGATTTTCTCCTGCATCCCAGGTGAAACACAGGGGCTGCTTTGCATGAAGATGCAGAGCTATGTTTCACACTCTGTGGCCAATTATAGGCTCACATGGCCTCTCTGGCACACTATGGCATCATTTGGCACTCATGGCACAATGTGGCACCACCCAACAAAACAAGTCTATTGAGTTTAAATATAGTATTTATACCTTTACATGGTCTTGGCATAACTTACACATATATAACAGGCCTAGGAAAGTCCCAAGAGCATGTGTGCAAATTTTGGGGCTGTTTAGGCAACTCTGAGAATTTCCATGTTCTGGGTACCTGATATTTTGATGAATATATTCTAAGTAAATCCCAACAAGGAATTTGGTCAGTATTTTCTAGGATTCAATGGTACTGATCCAAGTGACTAAGTTAGGGGAATATTTAGGTGGAATTACAAACTTTTGACAACACTCCTACTCAACTAAATACTCATGTTGACTAGTCTTAGTTTTGACTTAAGAAACTTAAACTTGTCTCTAGGTAATGGTTTAGTAAATATGACTAAAATGATTTCCTCCAAAGGATAGTAGACTAAGCAAACTAAGCTATTATCTGTAGCATTAGATATGAAATGATGCTCAATATCTATGTGCTTGGTTCTAGCATCAAAAGTTGGATTTCTACCTGATTGTATAGATTGGACATCTTGAACTCCTTTGATATGCTGGACTTAGTCATTTCAAATGTTTCAAGGTTATTAGTGATATAACAAGCTCATCCACATACAGAATTAATAGAGCTGGACTTGCTCTATTTAGCTTGTAGTATATGCAATAGTTAGCATTATTCCTTTGAAACTCAATGATTCCACATAAGAATCTATCTTGCAATTCCAGGCTCTTGGTGATTTCTTGAATCCATACAGTGATATATTAAGCTTGCACACCAAGTTGGAGTCATTTTGGCCAGCCAACCCTTCAAGCTGGCTCATATGCACATCCTCATCAAGGTCTGCAGTCAAAGGTGCAGCTTTTACAACCATTTAATATATAAATATCTTATATTTGGCTGCAATAGCTAATATTCATTTGACAGATTTATACTTGTCTACCCATGCAAAGGTCTTAGTACAGTCAAGTCCTTTTGTTTGAGAATATCTCTTGGCCACAAGTCTTGATTTGTATCTTTCTATTGTATCTTATGGATTGTATTTTGTCTTAAAGACCCATCTGCAGCCAATTGACTTTTGGTTGATTGATAACTTGTCTAAGTCCCAAGTTTGATTTTCCACAAGGGCCTGATATTCCTCAGTCATTGCAGATCTCCAAAACTTTGTCTGAGGGCTATTTGGGGCCTCTTTTACAGCCTGCAGCTCATCAATATGGACTAAATAGGCATAGGCTAAGTTTGTACCCTCATTAATGTAGAAATCTGGGCTATTTCTTGTCTGGTTGGATCTTCTAGCATTTGATACTGGAATGATCACTTCTGGGATATTCCTAGGCACTAATTAAGACTGTACCATGTTTCAGAGTCCTCTGAAGTAAGCATATCTCACTGTCTTGGGAGATTCATCTAATTTTCATGTTCTGGGTATCTGATATTTTAATGAATATACTCTAAGTAAATCCTGTCAAGGATTTTGGTCTGTATTCTCTAGGATTTGAATGTAATGGTCTATGTGATTAAGTTTGGTGAGTATTTAGGTGGAACTACAGACTTTTTGTAACACAGTATAGGTTTAGAAAGGTTGTAAGAACATGATTGCAAGGTTAGGGGTTAATGGGACAACTTTGAGAATTCTCATGTTCTAGGTACCTTATATGTTGGTGGTAATATTCCAGTAAGCCACAACAAGTAATCTGGCCAGTGTTCTCTAACACTTATAGTTAATGACTTAAGTGACTAAGTTGAGTCAATATTTAAGTTTAATTACAAGCTTTTACAACACTTTATAGTATTCCTATAAACCAGAATAATCTTATAATAATACTGATCATCATCTTTGAGCATGTACACAAGCTTGACTACTGAGCTGAGTCTACTTGTCAGATTGCAATAGTGATATATAGACTCTGCACTATCTAATGCATCTTATTTGAGCAAATTGGCCCACTTTGGGTAAGGTCAAGGTTTTGTGATTTATGGCAAATCTGGAGTTTTCTTATTTCCATACAGCAGTCTAGTAACTTTTGACAACTTCACTGTGTGCCCATATTAGGATCAGGAACAGTTACTTCTGCCATTCCAATGCTACTTGTGGTAAAAATAATGACCCATATTTGGCCAAGTTAATGATTTGTCATTTACACCTAATCCAGATTATCATCATCATTCATTTGCTTGCTCTTATTGGCTGGCTACAGAATTTTATTGAGTTGGCTTTGCTAAATTGGTGAAAGCTTTCTCACACTGCTTCAATACTTAAGAAGGGTATCAACATGTCAAACAGCTCATATTTTGGCTCCTGGTACATTGGTTTTGGTATCAAAACACTGGATTCAGTTATAGTAATCATCCAATGAATTGTGCAGAACATGTCTATACTCTGGGTAGATATAAGTGTATTATATGTCAGCAGGATCCTTAGTTGTTTACACAATATTATTCTATTAATGGTTAGTCCAGAGCAGTGGCTAACAGCTCCAATATGTGCATGCTTATCCTGATGTAAAGTGGCCACAGATATTGGTAGAGTCTTCCTCCAACCATCAGTCAGTAGTATTCTATATTTTTTTGCAATTAAGGTTAATACCCTATCAAAGAGCTGGTCTAACAGTCAATTGGGGTCATATGAATATATATATCAATGTTTTTCTTTGTAGATTGGGTTCCTCAATTGCTGAAATTACACAATCTTCCAGAGAAGTAGCTGAGAACCAACATGTCATATTTCTTGTCACATTTACAAGCCATTTAATAGACTCCTCTTCATAAATAACTGGAGTAGTTACCCAGAGTGTATCATCAAGGCAAGGCCTTCTGCTCTATAGCAATATCCTTATAAACATAGCCCTTTTGCTGTGGTAGTCATCTTTGACTTAGGCAGTACAATAGTGCAGGAAATTTTTCTCTGGACTAGCAGAAGCATTTCCAAAGTAAAACAGACACCAAAAGAGCAGCTAGCTTGGGGCTCATAACCTGTTGCCATGTTCTGGGGGGTGTTTGAGGTGATGTCAAGAGCTAGCAATTTAACATTTTATTCACTGTTGATTTATTGATCAAAAGAATGTTATTTATACTTTTAATAAAGTAAGGCAAACAAATGTGTAAAGTTTGCTGAAGATGGTCCTAGGAATATGTGCTCAAAGATTGGTGTCTTTTGGACAGCTTTGTGTAATGTCATAATTGTAGTACCTGATAATTTGGTAAAAATATTCCAAGTCCCAACATGCAATTTGATCAGGACAGAAAGTCCATCAAGGAATAAGATACATGTGACAAAGTTAGCATGAATATTTAGGTAACAACTTGATAAATACAACAAGAAAGTGGTAATAACTTATTAATGTACACAGATATAGAAGGTGATTCAGTATCTGGAATAAGAAAGTGAGAAAAGGGATGAGAACCAGTGTAATACCACCTACATAATGTTGTAAAAAGAAATTTTGAACAAGTTGTTTCTAAAATCTGAAGTGCACTTTTTGTTCAACAATTTTGGCATGGTGTCCTACTAGTGCCAATACCTCATAGTCCCAGGATTTTGATTTAGTGATGACCTTTTTATGAAAACTTTCCAGTTACCTTTTGTAAGAATATTTGTTACTTATTTTGAAAGTATCAGCAAAAACTGACATAATAGCTGTTTAGCACAGGGAATGTAGAGTTAACCAAAGCGCTCTTCTGTGAGTGAAGCTTGGCAAGAAAAAAATACTGAAAAGACTGGCAATGTATTTTTCAACTATGAGGAGACCACCAACTCTCACCTAGCATTCAGCTCTCAACACTCCAGGTATTAAGTATTTGTCAGATGTACCACCCTGCTCTCTAGCAGTAGCATAGTTGAGTCAGCTTTCACACCAAGTGTGGTAATCAGCCACCAACTACTTCCATTGGGATTTTTAACTAAAATATGAAGGAAAAAAATTTGCCAAATGCTTGCAAAATACCAATTGAATTCCCGCAGATTACCAGCAATTAATCTGATGAGCTCCAGGCTTGAAAATATTCCTAAGGCCCATGTCTGAGGTGCTCAATGATGGGTGCCACAGTTACCAATGCATTGGAAACATGAGAGGCAGGCAAGCCTGAATTTATGCCTACAGGTGGTAGCTGGGACATATCCTGACAACCACTAAATTATTTGAAAATAAAACCTGTTGGCTCACATCTTTTGCAATGAATATATATTATGCTGGCTGAGAATACTGGGCAAACAGTTTGTTTTTTAATGGTTGCTGCTATTTGATTTAATTTGTTATAGCTTGGTTGTCACTTGGTAAATACATTGATCCTAATTTAGTGATCTGCTTAACCTAAGCACAATTTCAAATAGCAATATTGTGGTTGTCAGCTAGCAAGGTGGCTTAATGTATTGGTATTTGTTTTAGTGTAGCACCCTGATAGTACTTAACTTATAATTATTTCTCATTATATTTATCTATCAGCTTGTCTTTGTCCTAACAAGCATATTGTGTCACTCCCCTCCTCACTTTATTGTCTAAAGCCTGTTGCTACTAAAATACCTATTCTTGAAGCATGTAAACAAGCTGCCAGCTGCAGGATGATAAATTTGGGCTGTTGCTGTTTGGATAGACAAAGGGTCTGACCAATGGCTTGTGCTTGATCAAGTTAATAAAATTTTGATAGTGCATTGGCCTTGCTGAACAAATGGCCATTGATGATGCTCTTTGAAATATTTTACTGTTGGAAGCATGTGTACTTGTCAGAATTCATTCACTCAAGTCTGAGTAACTTTACTTCTCAGTCAATGGCTAGTTTTCTTTGCTGAAAGCCAATGTCTCCTAATAACAAGCTCCCAACTACTGAGAATGTAGCTCATTAGTATGAAATACCTGGAATTTGCAAATATGAGATTGCTGCAACAAGCAAGAGGAAGGGAAGCTGGGTGACTACATGGTGAATTCCCTTATGAAATTGACAACCCTCTACCGCTTTCTCTATGCCACTCTAGCTACCATCTAATTATTTATGACACCAACTTAGTACCAGTTAAACAACAGGTATCATACATAATGGAAAAATAGTTGAAGCCATTTATCAGTCGGTTATACATAGTCATTTCTCATGTAACAGAACCTGCTTAAAAATCCGGAGCAGCAAACTGTGCCGATGGTAACAGAAACGGGGGGAAATGCTTATGGCCATAATTCTGGAAGCGGCGGTGCTGGCAATGGAAATAGCGGCAACAGTGGTGATAATGGGAATGGTAATAGCGGTAGTGATAATGATGGAAACAGTACTAGTGCTTATGATACCGGCAGCGGTAGCAGCGGTTATAGTGATGCTGGGAACCGAGGGGCTAGCAATGAAGGTAGTGACAGGGATGCAGGAAACGGGGCTGGAGGTAGTGGCACGGAAACGGAAGTAATGGCAATGGTGGTGTCAACGAAGGCGGAGGCCAGTACAACTAAAATGTAACATGTAATTATTTGTAACCTAGCGAAGTAACTACCATTATAATGGCTCCAGGTTTCAGGTCAACGCGCGCTGGTGTACTCAGTATATACTGCTTTTCATGGTTCAGTTTTGCTCTCCCAGATTATTCAAAATGCCCACATGGATGAACTACTGCTTACAACACTCTGTAACAAGCTGTACTTGAAACAACAGCATATGTTACCTCGGAAATGCCTGATATTCCTGGTATCGGGTTTTGCAGTCAGAAGTACATATAACAATAACCATGCAACTTTTGTTCGTTTATTGGTCAAAACAAGTAAAGGCATATTTGTTTGGGTTATCTTTGCATAAGGTGTTAAAATGTACTTAGGCACTGTGCATAGTGGTCTTCATTTCATATAACCAATGTGGACCGAAGCCAAGCACCAGAAGTCCATCGGCATTGTTTACATGACTAATAGTCATAATTCTCGAAAGGATTCATGGTAAACGGAGCTTTGTAGCCATTTTTTGGCATCATGGGTAACACCACACTACTGCGAAGTCCATTCTTGATCATATTTTCGGTGGCAGGGATGATTGTGTTATACTGAGATCCAGGACCATGTGGGATCATACAAACACGTTCTCCGACACAGTTGGGTTCGCTATAAAAGCAATAGATGGCTTCGGTAGGCCAGTAAAGGACAAATCCTCCGTTATTCTCAACGGGGTCAATGTTTGCGCACTGCCTAAACTCAGGATACGTGATGGGGAAGCCATCCACGCCGCTGGCATCACTGGCTAAAGAAATTGTCGCAGTTGCGGCAACAGTTTCGTTGACATCGTTGTCCTCAATGGCTGCTTGGTTGGCGGGGCTACTCCAGATCAAAAACCTTGCATCCAGCTCTGATGCCACCACCCCGGAGAACCATGCAGGGTTGCAAACAGGAAAGCCTCCATATAGATTCTGCGCCTCATCGGAGTTGTTACAAGGAGCATCAACAGGGTACTCTTGCTCAATCGGTGTGGAAGTAAGCGCAGGAATCTTCCCCGTGAGGTCAAGAGTGATCCCGGTAGGCTTAGCTAAGGCAGAAGCAGCAAGCACGGTCCAAACAGCTAGGGCAGTCAAGCGAAGTTGCATATTAATCTTTGGGGTTGGGATGCTCCACAAATACACGCATAGCATCTATTATATACCGATGATGCCCCTGCTTCCCTCCGTTGTCCGACTGATGCCTTATCGCAGTGGAAAATTCCATCCGTCTGATTTTTGCTTGCTATCATTTTTCCACCTCATCCTACCAGACACTAGGTGGCAACAGCATCCTGACCACGCCAAGCAGCCGCAGAGGTATTCATGAAAGTGGAATATTCTATTACGCTACTCAATATAGTAATGCAAGTGGTTGTTTGTCAGTACAACATTCTAGCTGCTTCCTACCGACCAACTTGGTGGAGTGGTGGTCAACACTGCAACACATGTGACAAAAGATAGATTTACCAAAAAGGGCGAGAAAAAGAAACCAATATCAAACACAAGCCATGTATCAACTTGTTCCTACCAAACGGATAGTTTAGCCCGAAGTGCATGTTACAAATTTAGTGGATGGTCTGGTTCTTTCCAAGTTTGTTACGGATGAGCGATAATACGGCCAGTGATGCCAGTGTCGAAACATCCGGCAATTGAAGGTGTGAATTTTACTGTATCATCCTTGCGCATTAGCCCTGGACACAGTCAGTAAGGAGTGTGAGTGGCCTCCAAGATTAAAAGTTAACCATATTTGGTCTATCACTCCATACTGGGTAATCTTTTTTATGCATCATGACCTAGAATCAACATTTCCTGCGCCTAGCCGATGGTCTATTGTAATTTGGCCTCTATTTTCGTCGCCCTTAATACTTGTATGTACTTCCATTTTTGATGAAATTCCCCGGTAAGGAATAAATACGGTTAGAGAATGTAGTTATCATGAGCATTCTTTATCACTAATCCCAAGTGGCTCGATCGATTTGCATGAACTTGTATGGGCAATGGGGTTAGGAAAATCGATTGATGCCAAGATCATTCCTTTTTTTAGGTATTAAGGGAGGCTTCCAATCTGCATCGTCATTGAGGTGTGTGGATGCTACGTAACAGCCGAGTACGCCAGATAAACAAAAACGGGGAGAAGACGTTTACCCACGTATGAGGTCTTTATAGGGTTCAGTGGGAATGGCAGTAGTATTAGTGGTAATGATGGTGCTGGAAGCGGAGAGGATGGCAATGGTGATAATGACGAGAATGCAGGTAACGGGGCGGGAATTTGTGATTCCGGTGTACTCAGTATATACTGCTTTTCATGATTCCATTTGGCTCTCCCAGATTATCCAAAATATCAGCATGGATAAACTGCTGCTTACGACACTCTGTAACAGGCTGCACTTGAAACAACAGCATATGTAGCCTCGGAAATGCCTGGTATTCCTGGTATCGGGTTTTGCAGTCAGAAGTACATATAACAATAACCATGCAACTTTTGTTCGTTTATTAGTCAAAACAAGTAAAGCCATATTTCTTTGGGTTATCCTTGCATAAGTTACTAAAATGTACTTAGGCACTGTGCGTAGTGGTCTTCGTTTCATACAATCAATCTGGACAGAAGCCAGGCACCAGAAATCCATTGGCAGTGTTTACATGACTAATAGTCATAATTCTCGAAAGGATTCATGGTAAACGGAGCTTTGTAGCCATTTTTTGGCATCATGGGTAACACCACACTACTGCGAAGTCCATTCTTGATCATATTTTCGGTGGCAGGGATGATTGTGTTATACTGAGATCCAGGACCATGTGGGATCATACAAACACGTTCTCCGACACAGTTGGGTTCGCTATAAAAGCAATAAATGGCTTCGGTAGGCCAGTAAAGGACAAATCCTCCGTTATTCTCAACGGGGTCAATGTTTGCGCACTGCCTAAACTCAGGATACGTGATGGGGAAGCCATCCACGCCGCTGGCATCACTGGCTAAAGAAATTGTCGCAGTTGCGGCAACAGTTTCGTTGACATCGTTGTCCTCAATGGCTGCTTGGTTGGCGGGGCTACTCCAGATCAAAAACCTTGCATCCAGCTCTGATGCCACCACCCCGGAGAACCATGCAGGGTTGCAAACAGGAAAGCCTCCATATAGATTCTGCGCCTCATCGGAGTTGTTACAAGGAGCATCAACAGGGTACTCTTGCTCAATCGGTGTGGAAGTAAGCGCAGGAATCTTCCCCGTGAGGTCAAGAGTGATCCCGGTAGGCTTAGCTAAGGCAGAAGCAGCAAGCACGGTCCAAACAGCTAGGGCAGTCAAGCGAAGTTGCATATTAATCTTTGGGGTTGGGATGCTCCACAAATACATGCATAGCATCTATTATATACCGATGATGCCCCTGCTTCCCTCCGTTGTCTGACTGATGCCTTATCGCAGTGGAAAATTCCATCCGTCTGATTTTTGCCTGCTATCATTTTTCCACCTCATCCTACCAGACACTAGGTGGCAACAGCATCTTGACCACGCCAAGCAGCCGCAGAGGTATTCATGAAAGTGGAATATTCTATTACGCTACTCAATATAGTAATGCAAGTGGTTGTTTGTCAGTACAACATTCTAGCTGCTTCCTACCGACCAACTTGGTGGAGTGGTGGTCAACACTGCAACACATGTGAAAAAAGATAGATTTGCCAAAAGGGGCTAGTCAAAGAAGTAGATATCAAATGAGAGCACGAGTGAGGTATATCCTTGTATATATGTCATGTATCTACTTGCTCCTACAAAACTGACCCGATGTGTAAGATGCAAATTTATTGGTCTTACCAGGTCTGTTGTTATTGGCCCAAGGATGAGGGATAATACAGCCAGTGTGAAATTATTTGGTGTGTCACAAGATCGCACAATATGAATATTGATGCACCATCTGAGTTGTACATTAGCCTTGAACGCTGCCTTCTAAGCTTCATGTTATGGATAGCCTCAGTGAGGAGAATTGATGGTCTTTTTTTATTCATAGAATCATCATATTCTGCGCCTAGCCAATGGTCTATTGTAATTTGGCTTCTATTTTCATTGCTCGTAATACTTGTATGTACTTCCATTTTTGACGAAATTCGCCGATAGAGAATAAATATGGTTTGCGAATGTAGTTATCACGAACAATCTTTATTACTAATCCAAGTGCTCGATCAATCTGTATGAACTTGTATGGGCAAATGGGGTTCAAGAAATTGGCATTTACATCATCATTGCGGTGCTGAGCTCTTCAAACAATGCATAAAGGTATGAGTCAATTTCAGATGGCTTTTAGAAGTAAATCAGCTCGATTGTAGCTAATACCGAGCTCAGAGATGTCAGTGACTTTTGATAAAACAACAGTAGCTCAACATGAATGGATGGGAGCGGTAGCATTTCAACCAGAATTTGATGATCATACTGCCATTGCAGTGAATCATAAAAAACGCTTTGCCCCAAGTCGAAGTATTTTGCTACAATATGTGAGAAAACTAAACACACCAAGTGCTGCTGATAAGTGTGGTTTCTCAGGGAGATATGGGATATTGCAATATAATCAGCAAAACCGCTTTTTTATTATCTCTCATTGTTAGTTGGACTGGGGGAAGACACAGCTCAAATGCTGCATAGACAAGTTGTTTAAGAGGAAACTCTATTCTAGACGGTTATTTAGATACAGTAATCACTCCCACAAGCATGTGAAGTGCTCAGATGACAAGTACTATGCTGCTCCGTAAATGCATCATTGTGATGAAGTCTTTAGTGAGGGTAGGAGGGTGACAGTCACCATAAAGTGAAATCTTTATTTCAATAACTCATAATAACGAAGCAAAGTGCGATATGTGTAGCTTTTTAACAAGTGAACAAAGAGAGGTATCTTTTTGCGACAGCTTATATAAATGACTACTAAGCTGAAAAGGAGTCAAGACAGGGTTAAGTGGCTGTGGGGGTATAACTGAAGGAGGTAATGGGTTATTGAGAGGAGCTAATGATATTTCATATAACAAAGTCATTTTTGGCTACATCGGCGGTGACCTACCAAGGTGGATCGCCGCGTGATAAACAGAATCTGTTGATCAACATTTAGATGAATAGCCTCTCATTTGCAGTTGTAAATACCGATACTTTCATCTTCCAAATCGTTTTCTGGATTGAATTTTATGAAGGATTTACTGTTTTGTCGACTACATTGCCGGATTTTGAGTCATGCCTCAAACGGTACTGAATTTATTTCTACCATATTAATTCAGTTTTTTATTGAGCAGTTAGTAACAGGAAGCTGTCGTACGCACACGGCAAAGTACTGACGCTGCTAAGTGTATGTTTCATTTGATAGCGATGGTGTGCTTACTAACTTGGACCTGGCTTAGTGCTCCATTTCTTTCGATTCCTTTTGACGCGACTCGGTCAGGCGCTATTAATAAGTATATATTAAAAGAAATAAGTACCTGAACCAGTACCTATTTGAGCTATATATGTACAAATCAACATTCAGTAATGCAATTGAAAGGGCTCTAGAAGTGGCG
Source organism: Basidiobolus meristosporus CBS 931.73 (assembly GCA_002104905.1). NCBI lineage: Eukaryota > Fungi > Basidiobolomycota > Basidiobolomycetes > Basidiobolales > Basidiobolaceae > Basidiobolus > Basidiobolus meristosporus. The sequence goes on along the minus strand of MCFE01000226.1, from coordinate 14,863 downwards.
TTAAATAAAATCTCTTCCCAATTTTCTTACTGTATATTCGTCCATGGATTAACAAATCGATCACATATACTTGTCATCCGCAAGCAGAAGTAGCCGTAGCAAGAAACGAAACCTCCAGGATTTGATTGGATGGCTTGTAAAGCATCATCATTAGCGGCAATTCTATACAGCCATTCACCCACACTGACTTTCGTTTAGAAGACGAAATGGACCTTAGACTCAGCTCAGAGGTATATGAAGCCTATATTAGCTGTCATGAAATCCAAGAATCTATTGTCAGCCACAATTACCTAGAATATACATTTTCTTCAATAGATTCACGATTGAACCACTGTACCATGAACGTTTTGATTACCAGAAAGACTTACAATTGGCCTATTACAACCTTTTGAGCACCAATAAAGATCTCTGTTGGATGACTTAGTACAGGCCAAAGTTCGGGGTGGCTCTGTTACTTATTTCGGACAGTAATCATGATGAAATATGGGTGATAATCCATCTCAAGCAACGAACGCACATCCTGTAAGCTGCCATGATATTGTTTTACTGTCGTAAAGATTGTCCAAATCAATTTTCAAGGGCGATTCTGGAAGCCCAGACCAAAATGCATGCTCAAGGTGGGTAAAGATATTGTCTACACTACCTCAATTTTCAAGGAGAGGCATGATGCCGAGTCTGAGTCAGCGGGCATCGAAGCCACCAGCCTATCATTTCCATCAATCGGTAATCGAGATATCCGACGCGCAACATATGGTAACCAGTTACCGAATTGAGTGGTGATATATGGAAACTTATGATAATATTCAAGTCAAACTACAAAGAGAAGCGTTTCAATGGGCACGTTTTATCATCCGAAGGAGATACTAACCACATATGCATGCCATATTTTTCATAAAATTGCCTACAATGCACCCTGAGACCAATCTACTGAAATCCAGCTAGTCGGGAGTGCTACACGATATAATCTCAAATACCATCTTAGGGCCAAGTAGTTGATCAAAAACCCGATCCGGAAATCGTACACAGATCTACACAGATATTCGGTGGTCATTGGCTGGCTCCAAATTTATTTGGCACACTGCGGAACCCAGAAAGTCAACTGAAATACCCATATTTGGTAATGATGGAAATAACGACCAGGCCTTCAATTGCCAATATCAGACAGAAAATGTGATCTAACCAGCACAGGCTAAAACGCCGCTCATAAAAAGTTTGATCGTAATTGTCGGTGCAACACGTGATACCTGAATTTATTGATGGTAGTTCGCAAAAACGGTGTAAACGCATTACACTTGGTGACGAGCAATACGAGAGTGCTGAACATGTAAAGGGCACAATTACTGTGCCTTTGCGGTCTTCTTGACTTCGAACCGGCGGTTGGTCGCAGGGGCATCATATTCCAGTTTAGTGGAGCCTTTACAGTAAGCATCAGTGGTGCCACAGTAGCCATAGCTGGAGCAGCAGTAGCCAGGTTGGCACTGACGCATCACATCTCCAAACCAGCCACAACGTCTATCAGTTTGATTTGCAACAACAATGTCTATTCCCAAATTATTGGGATCGTATGGATACCACTGCCATTGTATGGGTTTGTTGTTATATCCATCGTAGCCAGCCGGGCCGTTGATAGACATCCAGATAGCCGTTTTATTATCTGCGAAGCCTGCACCCCATGTGCCGTCGGGACCAGGATATGTATAAGATATTGAGCCACCGAGCGAGGGGTACCAATACTTGGCGCCATTATGTTTGTAGGCTTGTTTACTCCAAACGCCCACGCGCATTCCATTGTCGAGTCCCTGGGGATTTTCGAGAAATTGGTCGAAGCGGCCAAGACCATTGCTTAGGTTGTCGTTGATAACCCGCAGTTTACCAAATAGCATCCATTCGTCATCAATACGTAGTTGGGCTGTGTAGATCAAATAATCACCATCCTCCTCGTAATCAATCTGGAAGCCGTAATCCACTCCATCAAGCCATGGATAGAAGTACTGCATGTGGGACCCAGTGCCCTCGTGGCCAAAGCGACTAGTCACACACTCCTTGCATGTCTCCACTACGGTTGCTCGTCCTTTGGAGTTGTCCCAGAGAGAGAAGAGGAATACACGTTTTTCGGCCCATGTCTGCATTCCCATATATCCGTTGTTCCAGCCGATGGCCTCCCAGTAAGTTTGGTTGGGACTAAATTCAGGAACAGACCTAACGTCAGTCTGAAAGGAGATAAACTTCTTCCCATCATCGGGGAGACTGGCATGGTTGTGCATTGCCTGCGAGAGCACCTTTGCTGCGAACAGCGAGGTAAGCGAGAGGAAAAGGGTTGGAAGCTGCATGATATTCTACCGAAACATGGAACTCGACCATGCTTATAAAGCAGTTCCATTTTGCCAACACAACGATCACGTTTCGTTACAAATTATGAGAACAAGCAGAGATTTCACCCTGATTTAGTAGTGGATGATTGTGCTCTACTATTGTGGCAACTCGGGTAGTTGAGTACCACTTAGTATGAAATGAACGGATCCTCAATGGTGATCCACGGATAAATAACATCGTTGATGATGGTTTCATGCGGCTTATAGAAGATTCCAAAACTAAGGGTATCTTACATACTGGTCTTGATAAATGACGGTCCAAGGAAGGATTATCTGAATTCGGATGTAGCTGCTCCTACAGTGCACACATGACGCATTAGTATACAGTCAGTGAACCTAGAGTGTTCTATCATAGCGCGAGGAATTTGGAACTACAATAATGGCATAGGCTATAAGCAGTAACTTGTGCACAACCCTCTTTCTTCTCAGCAATTGTGAAGCTCGGAAGAGGCTATACCAACACCACAGCCATCGAGGGTCAAATCCAACGCTTCATTTAGGAAATATAGACATTCTTCACCATGCGCCAAGGAGCACGAGCATGGCGGATGCAATATCCTGGTGAGACAGTTTGCCAAAGATGAGTTGTAATGTGCGCACTGCTCCAGAACGTCAACACATTCTAGCATATCTACTAATAATGATCAGTGTCTAAAATGCGGTGGCGATAGCCTGTCCACTGCTCATTTCACAAATTACTCACACATTTGGAATATAGTTTAGCCATACCGCACGTGATATTTCAGCGTTCCTCGCGTATCATACCTTCATAGACACTCTCATAGAACTTCATAGTATCCGGGTGTATAAGGTTAAGGTTCCGATTGCTTGACTTAATAAATGTTCCGATTAAGGTTAGTTCAATGTGGCCAATAGATTACCTAAAATAATCTTTGTCGAGATTCCGATTTAGAGTTAGCATTATGTTTCAGTAAGGAGCTGAGCATCATGGAAAATCACACTAAACTCCATTTTTGACCAAGCCGATAAACACATAGATTTCCCTTTTCTGAAAGTATCATTTGATTTGGTTGATGCAACCAGGGTCCGATTGGTGGTCGACAAATGTGGGATGGAGGATTGATAGGTGATGCGAGATAGAGGTATCTGCGGGCTGGCCAAGCCTTTTGATCTTGCCAAAGGTTTGCTTATATGGAAAACCCCACTTAAAAATATGGCTTAGGGGCTCGTCGGAACACTTTGAAAGATAAACATTTGCGCAGACCCGACATACTCCCCATTTCCAGGGCTTCGTGACAGATCTTGCATCAGCTTCCTGTTCCGTCAGAAGTAAATCTGGAAAATACCAAAATTTCCCGGATTGATTGAACTGGAACAACATGACTTATGACCAACATTCAGCAAACTCATTGGGCAATTGGGATACTGAAGCCACTGTTTAGTGCTTCGGGGCGTAAGTATGTGGCCAATCATTATCAATATTAATAAAGAGAAAAGTTAGGATGCGGGCATTGTGGTAATGGCCAGGTGAGGGAAAGCCACCAGTATAGTGAGATCTTTATCTCACTCAGTATGTACAAAACTACTAAAGCTAAGGTAAGGAAGCCAGGAAAGTGTTACTCACCATCCCAAGTAAGCAATCTAGAACTTTGTTTCTTGGTTACGTTGCCCTGAATTGAATGAAGCCACTTACTCAAATGGCTTGCAGCTATTATTCTTACTTGCTCCAGCTGTGTTACAACCAGTATCTATTTCTAGAGCTTCTGTGTTAAACTATGTACTGTTGTCATCCTGTAAAAGCACTAAAATTCTCACCATAAGATGTACATCCCTACCGGCTTAATTTTTTGCCATATTTTTGACTGCAAATATAGATCTCACCAACTCTTATTGACTTTTCCTCCTTCCTAGCGCTAAGTAGCGCTCCCACAAGATTTCATGCTGGCATATCTTTGCCGACTTTGTGCCAGTTACTGTTCTAGCTGTAAAGTTACTGAGAGCAGAAAAGCCCAAACTGTATTATTTATTCTATAGAAAAATGCATTTATAATATGTAATTTCCCAACGCACTTTGATTTTCTCTTCTCCTGAGAGTAACCTCATATAATTCAGTGCAATATCACCCAAGAAACAAAGCTCAAGTTAGACTATTTACTAATGATATTCAATTAATCTTTGCGGCCTTCTTTACTTTAGCCTTGGTAACTTTGTACCTACTTAGTAAGATAAGGATCTCACCATACTGGTGGCTTTCCCTCCCCTGACTGTTACCAGAATGCCTGCATCTTAACTTTCCCCTCTATTGATGCTAATAATGATTGGCCGCGTACGTGCACCTGAAGCACGGAACAATGACCTCGGTATTCCAGTTGCCCAATGAGTGATTGTGTGTCGATTGTTGATAATAAGTCATGTCGTTCCAGTTCAATCAATCCGGTAAATTTTGGTATTTTCCAGACTTACTTCGGACGGGATAAGAAGCTGATACAAGGTCTGACACAAAGCCCTGGAAATGGGGAGTATGTTGGGCCTGCGCAAATGTTTATCTTTCTAAGTATTCCGACTAGCCCCTAAGCCATATTTTTAAGTGGGGTTTTCCATATAAGTAAAATTTTGGCACAACCAATAGGCTTGGCCAGCCCGCTGATACCACCATCTTGCATGACCCATTGATCCCCCATCACATATTTGTTGTCCATCAATCAGACCCTGGTTGCATCAACCAAATCGAATGATACTTTCAGAAAAGGGAAATCTATGTGTTTATCGGCTTGGTCAAAAATGGAGTTTAGTGTGATTTTCCATGATGCTCAGCTCCTTACTGAAACATAATGCTAACTCTAAATCGGAATCTCGACAAAGATTATTTTAGGTAATCTATTGGCCACATTGAACTAACCTTAATCGGAACATTTATTAAGTCAAGCAATCGGAACCTTAACCTTATACACCCGGATACTATGAAGTTCTATGAGAGTGTCTATGAAGGTATGATACACGAGGAACGCTGAAATATCACCTGAGGTATGGTTAAGCTATATTCCAAATGTGTGAGTAATTTGTGAAATGAGCAGTGGACAAGCTATCGCCACTGCATTTTAGACACTGATCATTATTAGTGGGTATGCTAGATTGCGTTGACGTTCTGGAGCAGCGCGTACATTGCAACTTATTTTTGGCAAACTGTCTCGCCATGCTCGTGCTCCTTGGCGCATGGTGAAGAATGTCTATATTTCCTAACTGAAGCGTTGGATTTGACCCTCGATGGCTGTGGTGTTGGCATAGCCTCTTCCGAGCTTCACAATTGCTGAGAAGAAAGAGGGTTGTGCACAAGTTACTGCTTATAGCCTATGCCATTATTGTAGTTCCGAATTCCTCGCGCTATGATAGAACACTCTAGGTTCACTGACTGTATACTAATGCGTCATGTGTGCACTGTAGGAGCCGCTACATCCGTATTCAGATAATCCTTCCTTGGACCGCCATTTATCAAGACCAGTATGTAAGATATCCTTAGTTTTGGAATCTTCTATAAGCCGCATGAAACCATCATCAACGATGTTATTTATCCGTGGATCACCATTGAGGATCCGTTCATTTCATACTAAGTGGTACTCAACTACCCGAGTTGCCACAATAGTAGAGCACAATCATCCACTACTAAATCAGGGTGAAATCTCTGCTTGTTTTCATAATTTGTAATGAAAAGTGATCTTTGTGTTGGCAAAATGGAACTGCTTTATAAGCATGGTCGAGTTCCATGTTTCGGTGGAATATCATGCAGCTTCCAACCCTTTTCCTCTCGCTTACCTGGCTGTTCGCAGCAAAGGTGCTCTCGCAGGCAATGCACAACCATGCCAGTCTCCCCGATGATGGGAAGAAGTTTATCTCCTTTCAGACTGACGTTAGGTCTGTTCCTGAATTTAGTCCCAACCAAACTTACTGGGAGGCCATCGGCTGGAACAACGGATATATGGGAATGCAGACATGGGCCGAAAAACGTGTATTCCTCTTCTCTCTCTGGGACAACTCCAAAGGACGAGCAACCGTAGTGGAGACATGCAAGGAGTGTGTGACTAGTCGCTTTGGTCACGAGGGCACTGGGTCCCACATGCAGTACTTCTATCCATGGCTTGATGGAGTGGATTACGGCTTCCAGATTGATTACGAGGAGGATGGTGATTATTTGATCTACACAGCCCAACTACGTATTGATGACGAATGGATGCTATTTGGTAAACTGCGGGTTATCAACGACAACCTAAGCAATGGTCTTGGCCGCTTCGACCAATTTCTCGAAAATCCCCAGGGACTCGACAATGGAATGCGCGTGGGCGTTTGGAGTAAACAAGCCTACAAACATAATGGCAGCAAGTATTGGTACCCCTCGCTAGGTGGCTCAATATCTTATACATATCCTGGTCCCGACGGCACATGGGGTGCAGGCTTCGCAGATAATAAAACGGCTATCTGGATGTCTATCAACGGCCCGGCTGGCTACGATGGATATAACAACAAACCCATACAATGGCAGTGGTATCCATACGATCCCAATAATTTGGGAATAGACATTGTTGTTGCAAATCAAACTGATAGACGTTGTGGCTGGTTTGGAGATGTGATGCGTCAGTGCCAACCTGGCTACTGCTGCTCCAGCTATGGCTACTGTGGCACCACTGATGCTTACTGTAAAGGCTCCACTAAACTGGAATATGATGCCCCTGCAACCAACCGCCGGTTCGAAGTCAAGAAGACCGCAAAGGCACAGTAATTGTGCCCTTTACATGTTCAGCACTCTCGTGTTGCTCGTCACCAGGTGTAATGCGTTTACACCGTTTTTGCGAACTACCATCAATAAATTCAGGTATCACGTGTTGCACCGACAATTACGATCAAACTTTTTATGAGCGGCGTTTTAGCCTGTGCTGGTTAGATCACATTTTCTGTCTGATATTGGCAATTGAAGGCCTGGTCGTTATTTCCATCATTGCCAAATATGGGTGTTTTAGTTGACTTTCTGGGTTCCATAGTGCGCCAAATAAATTTGGAACCAGCCAATGACCACCAAAGTTTGTGTAGATCTCTGTACTATTTCCGGATCGGGTTTTTGATCAACTACTTGGCCCTAAGATGGTATTTGAGATTATATCGTGTATCACTCCCGACTAGCTGGATTTAAGTTGATTGGTCTCAGGGTGCATTGTAGTCGATTTTATGAAAAATATGGCATGCATATGTGGTTAGTATATCCTTCGGATGATAAAACGTGCCCATTGAAACGCTTCTATTTGTAGTTTGACTTGAATATTATCACAAGTTTCCATGTATCACCACTCAATTCGGTAACTGGTTACCACATGTTCCGCGTCGGATATCTCGATTGCCGATTGATGGAAATGATATGGCTGGTGGCTTCGATGCCCGCTGACTCAGACTCGGCATCATGCCTCTCCTTGAAAATTGAGGTAGTGTAGACAATATCTTTACCCACCTTGAGCATGCATTTTGGTCTGGGCTTCCAGAATCGCTCTTGAAAATTGGTTTGGACAGTCTTTACGTCAGTAAAACAATTATCATGGCAGCTTACAGGATGTGCGTTCGTTGCTTGAGATGGATTATCACCCGTATTTCATCATGATTACTGTCCGAAGTAAGTAACAAAGCTACCACGAAATTTTGCCTGTACTAAGTCATCCAACAGGGATCTTTATTGGTGCTCAAAAGGTTGTAATAGGCCAATTGTAAGCCTTTCCAGCAATAAAAACCTTCATTGTACAGAGGTTTAATCGTAAATCTATTGGAAAGAATGTATATTCTTGGTAACCGTGGCGCACAATAGATTCTTGGACTTCATGAGAGCTAATATAGGCTTCATATACCTGAGAGCCGAGTCTAAGGTCCATTTCGTCTTCTAAACGAAAGTCAGTGTGGGTGAATGGCTGTATAGAATTGCCGCTAATGATAATCCTTTACGAGCCGTTCAATCGAATCCTGGAGGTTTCGTTACCTGCTACGGCTACTTCTATTCGTAGATGACAAGTATACGTCGATCGATTTGTTGATACATGGACGAATATACAGTAAGAAAATTTGGAAAAAAATTCATCTAACGCCACTTGTAGAGCCCTTTCGAGTGCATCACTGAATGTTGATATGTATATATATAGCTCAAATAGGTACTGGGTCAGGTACTTATTTCTTTTAATATACACTTATTTACACCGTGTTACTGAGTCGCGTCAAAAGGAATCGAAAGAAAAATCTTCACAGCATTACCGATTTAGAACCGCTTAATGTGTATGGCTTAAGCTATAACCGATCGCATGGAGCACTAAGCCATGTCCAAGTTAGTATCCACACCGTTGCTATCGAATGAAATGTACACTTAGCAGCATCAGTACTTTGCTATGTGTGTACGATACCTTCCTGTTGCTATCTGCACAATAAAAAGCTGAATTGATGTGGTCGAAATGAATTCAGTACCATCCGAGGCATGATTCCACATCCGGCAACGTAGTCCACAAGACAGTATTTCATTCATAGAATTCGATCCAGAAAACGATTCGGAAGAAGGTGTCGGTATTTACAACTGCAATTGAGAGGCTATTCAACTCGATGTTGGTCAACAGATTCTGTTTATCACGCGGCAGTCAACCTTGACAGGCCATCACCGATGTAGCGGATAATGACACTGTTGGATGGAATATCATTAGTACTTCTCAATAAGCCACTACTTCCTTCAATTATACCTCCACGGCCACTTAACCCTTTCACGACTCCTGCTCAGCTTAGTGGCCACTTATATAAGCTATCGCAAATGATCCTTCTCTTTGTTCACTTGTTATAAAGCTACCCGTGTAGCATTTTGCTTCTCTATTATGAGTCATTGAAATAAAGATTTCACCTGTTGGTGATTATTACCCTCCTACCCTCACTGAAGACTTCATCACAATGACGCATTTACGGAACAGAATAGTACTTTTCATCTGAGCACCTCACATGCTTATGGGAGTGATTACTGTATCTAAATTACCATCCAGAATAGAGTTTCTTAAACAATTTTTCTGTACAGCATTGAGGCTTTGCCTCCTCCCAAACTAACAAAAGAGTATTATACTAGACTGGGCAAGTTTACCTTTTACTGATTCTGTTGTATTACCCCATATCTCCCTGAGAAGCCATACTTAACAGCAGCTCTTGGTGTGTTTAGTTTTCTCCCATATTCTAGCAAAATACTTCGACTTAAGACAAGGCGTTTTTTATGCCTCACTGCAGTGGCAATATGAGCATCAAAATCTGGCTGACATACGGATTTCGTCAAAAACGGAGGTACCTACAAGCATTACCGGCAATGAAAATAGAAGCCAAATTAAAATAGACGACTGGCTAGGCGCAGGATAAAATGATTCTATGAATAAAAAGAGGCCATCCATACTCCTTACTGCGGCTATCCATAACATGAGGCTCAGAAGGCAGCATTCAAGGCTAATAATGCACAACTCGAATGGTGCATCAATATCCATATTGTGTGATCTCCTCACATACCAAATAATTCTACACTGGCCGCATTATCGCTCATCCTTGGGCCTATCACAAAAAAATTTGCATTTTGCACACCGGGTCAGTTTTGTAGGATCGAGTGGATACATGACAAGGATATACCTCACTCGGCCTCTCAAGTGATATCAACTTTTTCTCTCGCCCCTGTGGTAAATCTCTCGTATGTGACATGTGCTGCAGTATTGAACATCCCTCCACCAAGTTGGTCGGTAGATAGCAGCTAGAATGCCATACTGACAAAAACCCGCTTGTATTACTAAATTGAGTAACGTAATAGAATATTCTATTGTCATGAATAATTCTGTGGATCCTGGGTGTCGTCAAGATGCCGTTGCCACCTAGTGTTTGGTGGAATGAGGTGGAAAAATGATAGCAAGCAAAAATCAGACGGATGGAATTTTCCACTGCGATAAGGCATCAGTCAGACAACGGAGCGAAACAGGAGCATCATTGGTATATAATTGATGATACGCGCGTATTTATGGAGCATCCCAACCCCAAAGACTAATATGCAACTTCGCTTGACCGACCTAGCTGTTTGGACCGTACTTGCTACTTCTGATTCCTGCACTTACTTCCACACCGATTGTGCAAGAGTACCCTATTGATGCTCCTTGTAACGACTCCGCAGAGGCGCAGAATCTATATGGTGGCTTTCCTGTTTGTAATCCTGCGTGGTTCTCCGGGGTGGTGGCATCAGAGCTGGATGCAAAGTTTCTGATCTGGAGTAGCCCCGCCAACCAAGCAGCCATTGAAGACAACGACGTCAACGAAACTGTTGCCGCAACTGCGCCAATTTCTTTGACCGGTGATGTCAGCGGTGTGGATGGCTTCCCCATCACATATCCTGAGTTTAGGCAGTGCGCAAACATTGACCCCGTTGAAAATAACGGAGGCTTTGTCCTTTACTGGCCTACTGAAGCTATTTATTGCTTCTATAGCGAGCCCAACTGTGTTGGATAACGAGTGTGTATGATCCCTCATGGTCCTAGATCTCAATATAACACAATCATCCCTGCCACGAAAATATGATCAGGAATGGACTTCGCAGTAGTGTGGTGCTACCCATGATGCCAAAAAATGGCTACAAAGCTCCGTTTACCATAAATCCTTACGAGAATTGTTACTATTAGTCATGTAAACGCTGCTGATGGAATGTCCGGTACTTGGCTTTGGTCCAGACTGGGTATGTGAAGCAAAGATGGCTATGCATAATGCCCAAGTACATGTTAATAGCCTATGCCTGGATAACGCAAAAAAATATGCCTTTGCTAGTTTCAACCAATAAACGAACAACTAGCTCCCGCTTTCGCTGACACTGCCATTGCCATTACTTCCATTTCCATGCCAGCACCTCCATCCTCCGTACCGCCGCTTCTAGAGTTACAGCCTCTAGCTCCGTTTCCTGCATTCCCGTTGTGACCACCATTGCTACCCACTCCGTTCCCAGCACCCGCATTACCACTAATACTATAGCCATTCCCACTTTACCATACAAAGATCTCACATGTTTGATCGTCTTCTCGCCGTGTCTGTTCAACCAGCGTACTCGGCTATCACGTAGCATCTATACACCTCAATGACGATATAGATTGGAAACCTGCCTGAAGGCCTAAAATAAGTAATGGTCTTGGCATCTGCTGATTTCCCTAACCCCATTTGCCCGTACAAGTTCACGCAAATCGATCGCGCTGCTTGGGATTAGTAATAAACAAGGCCCATGATAACTACATTCTCTAACCGTATTTATCCCTTATCGGCGAATTTAGGCAAAAATGGAAGTACATAAATGCTACGGGCAAAGAAAATAGAGGCCAAATTACAATAGACCACTGGCTAGGCGTAGGATGTATTAATTCTAGGTCATGATGCATAAAAAAGATTACCCAGTATGGAGTGATAGATCAAATATGGTAAGCTTTTAGTCTTGGAGGCCACTCACACTCCTTACTTGCAGCGTAACGATAGTACGGTAAAATCAACATTGTTTGATGCCATTAATTACTAAACGATTATACATTGACATCACCGATACTGACTGTATTATCGCTTATCCTTCACAAACTTGGAAAGATACAGACTATCCGCTGTATTTGTATCTTGCACACTAGGCTAAAATATCATTTTGTAAGAACAGGTTGATACATGACTTGTATTTGATGTCAGTTTCTTTTTTTTTGTAAATCTATCTTATGTTACATGTGCTGCAGTGTTGAACACATCTCCACCAAGTTGGTCGATAGGACGCAGCTAGAATGCTACACTGACAAAAACCCGCTTGTATTACTAAATTAAGTAACATAATAGAATGTTCTACTGTCATGAATAATTGTGGCTCCTGGGTGTCGTCCGGATGTTGTTGCCACATAGTGTTTGGTTGAATGAGGTGGAAAAATGATAGCAGACAAAAATCAGAAGGATGGAATTTTCCACTGCGATATGGCATCAGTCAGAAATCGAAGGGAAAGTGGGGCATTATCGGTATATAATAGATGATATGCGTGTATTTGTGGAGCATCCCAACCCCAAAGATTAAAATGCAACTTCGTTTGGTCGACCTAGCTGTTTGGACCGTGCTTGCTACTTCTGCCTTAGCTAAGCCTACTGGGATCACTCTTGACCTCACGGGGAAGATCCCTGCACTTAATTCCACACCAATTGTGCAAGAGTACCCTGTTGATGCTCCTTGTAACGACTCCGCAGAGGCGCAGAATCTATATGGTGGCTTTCCTGTTTGCAACCCTGCATGGTTCTCTGGCGTGGTGGCATCAGAGCTGGATGCAAGGTTTCTGATCTGGAGTAGCCCCTCCAACCAAGCAGCTATTGAGGACGATGATGCGAACGGAAATGTTGCCGCAACTGCAACAATTTCTTTAGCCAGTGATGCCAGCAGCGTGGGTGGCTTCCCTATCACGTATCCTGAGTTTAGGCAGTGTGCAAACATTGACCCCGTTGAAAATAACGGAGGCTTTGTCCTTTACTGGCCTACTGAAGCTATTTATTGCTTCTATAGCGAGCCCAACTGTGTTGGGGAGCGAGTATGTATGATCCCGCATGGTCCTGGATCTCAATATAACACAATCATCCCTGCCACCGAAAATATGATCAGGAATGGACTTCGCAGTAGTGTGGTGCTACCCATGATGCCAAAAAATGGCTACAAAGCTCCGTTTACCATAAATCCTTACGAGAATTGTTACTATTAGTCATGTAAACGCTGCTGATGGAATGTCCGGTACTTGGCTTTGGTCCAGACTGGGTATGTGAAGCAAAGATGGCTATGCATAATGCCCAAGTACATGTTAATAGCCTATGCCTGGATAACGCAAAAAAATATGCCTTTGCTAGTTTCAACCAATAAACGAACAACTAGCTCCCGCTTTCGCTGACACTGCCATTGCCATTACTTCCATTTCCATGCCAGCACCTCCATCCTCCGCACCGCCGCTTCTAGAGTTACAGCCTCTAGCTCCGTTTCCTGCATTCCCGTTGTGACCACCATTGCTACCCCGTCCGTTCCCAGCACCACTATTACCGCTGTTACCGCTATATTCATCGCCAGTACCGCCACATCCAGAATTATAGTTACCAGCACCTTTTCCTCTGTTTCTGTTATCGTCGGCTCTGTTTGCTTTTCCGCATTTTTAAGCAGGTTCTGTTACACAAGAAATGACTATATATAATCGACCAGTGGATGGCAGCAATTTTTTTTCTGCTATGCATGATGTCTCTTGTTCAACTGACACGAAGTTGGTGTCATAAATAGTCAAATGGTAGCTTGAGTTGCATAGAGTAAGGTATAGAAGGTTGTCAATTTTATGAGGGAATCCGCCGTGCTGTCACGAAGATTTCCTTCCTCTTGCTTGTTTCAGCAACCGCATCATTTCAAATCTTGGATATTTTATATCAACAAGCTATGTGCTGAGAAGTCGGGAGCTCGTTATCAGGTGACCTTGGATTTCAGCAAGGAAAACCAGCCATCGACTGAGAAGGAAGGCCACTTGGATATGAGTCAATAAATTACAAGTGAGTAAGGGTTAGGGTTAGGGGGATGATCATCACCAAAGGGTGAAATCTTTATTTAAATAATAAATAAAGAAGCCAAGTTTGAATATGAATATCTGAGATGCAGGAAGCCTACAAGATAAACTTGGACTTTGCTGTATCCCAAATATCCTCAATATCAAAGTCTAGAGGAGAGTGTAGCAAGATGCTTGTTCACTGTAGTATTTCTTGAGGAAGTTTGTGACTTGAAGGGAAGGAGAGTTTTTCAACAAGCTGGTAAATCTTTTGAGGAGTTCTTTTTCCAGAGAGAATGGCACAAAGAGTGGAATGTCCAAGTGATGTCTGAATATATGCTCTCAGGGCTCCCAATCCAGCATATTTTTGACTTCTTCTGTAAAATCTTCAACAATATCTTTGTCAAGAATAACTTCCAAGAGATCCCTGGCAATGTACTGAATGTTAATAATCTTAGGCATATGTATACCTAGGTCCTTGAGGTAGTTTCTTTGTTCTGATATTGGGAGATTTCCTGCATATCTGAAATAGCAAACAGCCCAGTTGGCAGTAGGAGGAGTATCAGGGCTGACAGGGATTCTTCTTCTGGCTTTAGAGTGCACTGGCTTAGGAGACTGTCTTGATGGAAGGGCAGCTGGTTTTGGATGAGCTTGAAGTGCTTGGAAGTAGGTCTAAGTACAATTAGTAGAAGTTCCTGGTTGCTGAGAATTTTCAGATTGACTGGATGAGGAGCTAATTGAGGGGTTGCAAGGTTAGGGTTAGGGTTAGGGGTGGAAAGTCACCAAGTGGTGAAATCTTTATTTACTTATGACAAGTATCCAAAGAAGCTAAGGTAATCTGAAGTTATTCCTAGAAAGCTAGGTCTGAAAGATATCTTCCTGGTAAGCCAGGTGTTGTGCATCAACATTTAAAACTTAGCCAATTTTACTCCGTTTGAAAATCTAGTACCC